>JAEIFT010000774.1:0-86104 GCA_018904225.1 Lordiphosa mommai
TGTTTGAGTTTTGATGTTAGATTGAAATAGTTTGAAGATTAAAGTTTTGTTAGATTTTCCTGAGTTTTTCAACAACTATAATAATTATATTATATAAATTTCCATACTGAGCTTTAAAAATGATTTTGAATCCAATCGTGGAAATAAACAATTCTTTTTTTTTAATTTTCTTCCAAAATTTGAAAATCCCGATGGAAAAAGTTTCTTATGTGGAGCTTTAAGAACAATATGTTGGAACTGATTAGATGCAAATTAAAAGAGTTTCATTCACCAGTATTCCGAACATTTTCGATTACACTATTTATAGCGAAAAGAACCATTGAAACCACTAATTTTTAATGATGTCCACTGGAATGCTAAAGTCAAAATGAATTTCAAAAAATTGTTGTATGGGTGCGTTTTTGAGTTAGATTTTTTAGTTTTTCCGTAGGTGCCCTTTAAGCCATATTTTGAGTTACAAACTGGAGATGAAGTCAAGCAAGGGATAAATCAAAGGTTCCCAATAAACAAGTCAAAGAACATTTTCCAATCGGTTTGTACAATTTATAGTAGAACAAAAATATTTCGAAAAAATGATTTTTCTCAAAACGTGAAAAATTTGATTTTCTAAAATTTTGTAAATGGTTGAAAATAAAAATCAAAAAAATTGTTTTTTTTTTATTCTTACGAGTTGCCCCTATTAACAGAAAATAAGGCGTTGATGATGAAAATCTGTGGATAAATAGTGAAGTTATAAACATGAAACAACTAAATTGGGGTTATTTTACCTGTTCATTAAAAAATTTTTTTACTTTGTCTTTCGCTCAATGTTCGAGTTCTAATAAACCAAATCACAAAAAAAATAAGAGCAGCGGCCAAAAACGAAGAAAAAATAAAAATATTTTCTAATAAATTCATAAAACACTGAAATTGACTGTTAGTACTGGTACTCAATTGTTCACAGCTCCTTTATTTATCCATAGATATTCTTTACCAATCGTTTTTCTTCGTAGAAATGACATTCGTAAGAACAAAAGAAAAAAACAATTTATTTTTATTAGTTTCAACCTTTTACAGATTTTCGAAAAAAAAATGTTGCTCGATTTTTTGAGAAAAAAAAAATATTTTTTAAATATTTTTGTTGTACTATTCAAAACCAGGTATATTTTTTTGGACTTTGGAAATATTTAATAAACCGTTATTTTTTATTTTCAAAAATCAATAGAATAATCAAGAGCTATTCGTAAGACCAAAAGAAAAAACAATTTATTTTTATCAGTTTCAACCTTTTTGCAGATAATAGGAAAAAAAAATTTCACGTTTTTGAAAAAAATCGATTTTTTTGAAATATTTTTTGCATGTAGCAATCAAACTACTAAACCGATTGGAAAATTTATTAGACTAAAAAAATTTAACTAGATTATGGAATTGCATACCTTTCTGATTAGGTGGGCACCCAAAAAATTGAAAAAAATTTTAACTCAAAAACGTATCCATCAAAAAAATTTTGAATTTAATTTTGGGCTCAGCATTCCATAGTACATCATAAAAATAACAGCTTCATTGGGTCTTTACTTTTTTTATTTTTGTAAACTAGTGTTATTGGGGCAGATTTTGTAAAATTCAAAAGTAATTTTATATTAAATTTTTGAATGTTGAATATGCAGAACTATATTAGTTTAGGGCTTATCGGTAGCAATTAAGAAAAGTTGGCCCAACATTTTCCAAACAGGTGCATATAATTTGTATGGAACTTCGATTTATAAAATGATTTTGATTCCGATCGAATGGAAAACTAGCAATAATTTCCCTCCAATTTTCCGTAATATCCAAAATTAAACAAAAAAAAAAAAACCGTTGGTAATATTTTGTTATGTAGTTACAAAGTTTGAAAGCTGATCTAATGAAAATTAAAAGAGTTTAACACACCAGTTTTCTGCCTACTTTTCGATTTTCAAGTAGATTTTTTAAAAACTCATTATTTTTGTATGAGTAGCAATAAATATTATTTCTTCGGAAATTTTTAATCAGGTGGGTGCATACTAATTTTTATGGAATTTCCTTATGGTGTTTGGAAAATGATTTTAAATCCAATCGTAAACTACACACAAATGTTTGCAAAAATTTTAGCCCAATTTTTCGGATTTTAGAAAATAAAAAATCGTTAACATTTTATTATGCAGAACTTTGAAAATAAGTTTTGAGCTAATCGTATGAAATACAAAAGAGTTGCATACAAAAGATTTCCGCCCTTTTCACCCCTTGGAGGAACAATTTAAAAATTTTTAAAGTATATTATTTTATATTTTTTTCGTATAGCTTTAGCATGAATTTGGAGCTAATCCTTGGAAACTAAACTTATTAAACCCATTTTCCAGCTAAAGGGGTGAATTTTCAGCAAGAAAAAGCAATTTCGAACAGGTTTAATTTTTTCTTTCGATGTACATTTGGCAAATTAATCGATCAAATGGAGCAATCGGCATTAAGAAAAAGCTTACTTTGCCAGCACAGGCAAATCGGAAAACATTTTAATAGTAGCTGGGGAGGGGCTCTTTGGCTGATCCCCTACCAAACTTTAAACTATCTAGGCTTGGTGAGCTTTTCTTCTCAAACATAATCGGTAAGGCTGTAGATACGACTAGAATGTTATTTTCTACTCGAATCAAAATTTAAAAATTCGTTGATTAGATTTAATAAAATTATGTATCAACCGTTCAACCGGAAGAAAAAAAATATAAATTATTCCCGTACGTGTAACTTATTGATACTAAAATCCTATTCAAAACTAGTAACTATTTTTTTTAATTAAAAAATTCATCCCAGAATATTTATATTTGCTAATATGCTTAAAATTATAAAGTTTTAATTGGGTATTTTTGTGACAATTTTTTTTTTTTTCAAATTTATAAATGATAAATAATATTTACATTCTGCTAAAATTGAGTTTTTATTGGTACTAAGTTTTTTTTTTAAATTTTGTGAAACACTAATGCAGTGTTGCCTTTTAAATATTTATTTAAACAGTTGATTTCATTAGAAATTCAATTCTACTTATGAATTTGTAGGGATTTATTGCATTCCGGTCGAATGTATAAGATATAAATTAAAGACCGAAAAAGAGAGAAGCTTAAAAAAATGTAAGGGGCATAAACCAAAAGCAAGAACAAAAATCAGAAGTCTAAGGCAGATTAAACTGAGACACAGTTTGACTAAGCAAGAAAGTTCACATAAATTTTGCCTAAAATCTCTCTACATTTTTGCTTTACCTTGTCCCCATTTTTTTCATAAATTGTTCCCTTCTCGCACACAGGTCAAAGTTGCCGAATGGAATGATGATGCTGGCTTGCAGCCACTCAATGCAAAATATGTACGCCTACGGCCGCATGTGGAATTTGAAAAGAATCGCACCTACATAGTGACCACTGTGCTGGAGGAGCCATATATCATGCTGAAACAGGCCGCCTTTGGCGAGCAATTGCATGGGAATGAACGCTTCGAGGGCTACTGCAAGGATTTGGCTGAGCTGTTATCCAAGAAATTGGGCATTAATTGTAAGTGCAATTCGTGGAAAGGGGATGGCGGTGGGATAGCGTGTGCTTCATGTGCACTTTTGCAACCATTGCAGATGAACTGCGCCTGGTCAAGGATGGCAATTACGGTTCGGAGAATCCAAAGGCGAATGGCGGCTGGGATGGCATGGTGGGTGAGTTGGTGCGCAAGGTAAGTGAATGACTTACGAGAAACAAACTTACGGCACGCTACGAACAAACCTACTTTGCAGGAAGCGGATATTGCGATTGCCGCCATGACGATTACCGCCGAACGTGAACGTGTCATCGACTTTAGCAAGCCGTTCATGTCGCTGGGCATTTCCATCATGATTAAGAAGCCAGTGAAGCAAACGCCCGGCGTGTTCAGCTTCATGAATCCTTTATCACAGGAAATTTGGGTGCGTATATATATATATATATATGTGTGTGTGTGCGGAGTTTGTATAGCTCCCTCTGGCTGAGTGTACACTTTGCTTCATTGGCGCTCACTGATGCAATGCAACAAGGAAACTCGCGCTGCTGTTGACTTTGACTTGGCTCTGCATTCAGACTGCATTGTTTGTCTCAGAGATAGCGAGAGAAGCCCTTTCATGTCCTTGAATGGGTTTTATATATTAGTTTCTGCTGAATAAAGCTTTACTTTATTTCTACAAGTTAAACATTTTCCAGCAAAAAATCCTGAAAATGTGGAAAAACTTTAGATATTTTTTTTGAAGCTTTAAATTTGTTAAATTTCTATGCTGTTAATCCACCAACTTTAAATTCTGGGCAAAGATTAACAAATAAGTTGCTGAAAAACTAACCAAAGTTCTGTATTTAGTGCTATTTAGCCAAATAATCATCAAAATTTGGCCAAATTAAATCCCTAATAAAGATTTATTTATACGTTTTCAATTGGTTTCCAGAAAATTAAAACATTTTAATATAAATAATATTATTTTTGTAATTATTAAAAATTCATATCATAATTAGAAATTTTTAAGGTCGCGTTTAAGTCAGAAAGCATTGAATACAGACCTTGAAGTACAACACCTTAATCCTTAAGGCTTAGCTTTATCGAACTAATCCAAACTAATTAAGGGGCTTTTGATTGACACTCTAATTTTTGTTAATTTTTGGGATTTTTTTGTAAAGACCTACTCAACTAGAGATTGAACTTTTCATCATTTATTTAAACATATTTCAAGGGTATACAGTTAAATTTTTAGCTAAAAATATTTAGTAGAACCAAAGTTACAGAAGTCTAAAGACACCCGCCTCGAAAAAATGGACGCCCACTTCCTTCTTCAGCTGACTGGCTTATCTAAAACAAAAAAATCCCCCCGGGGTTTTAATAATCCACTCAATGCGTCTAGATGTACTAAGGAGACCCTATAATTTTTTTTAATCGGCCAAATATGATGGAGGAAAGTTTAAAAAACATGGTTTTTAGATAAGCGCGTTTAAAGTTTCAAGCGATCCACTCAATGCTTCGAACATCTGTCCCTTCTAAATGCTGTATCTTTATCATGGCTTCGAATATTGAAAAATCACTTTAACTCTACATTCTAGACACATTAAAGAAACAAAATTAATGCAAAAATAAAATCGATTTTTTGAACCCATTAAGGGGGTATTCTACCTTTGACGAGTGTTTTATGAGTGTTTTTTACAAAATTCTGGAGGGAAAACCATAAGAGTTTTTTCGATTTGGTTTTTTGTTTTGTGTTATTAATTAATTAAATAGAAAAATAAAAAAAAAAAATTTTGGAATTCGAGGGCTGTTCAAAAAGTTATCGGCCTGCCAATTAAGGCCTCAAAAAAAAAAGGTGTAGAGGTGGTGGCCATGATTCCGGGACTCCAGGTTATCGGAATTGAAAACGGTAAATGAGGTTATGATCAGAATTGATGTAATTCTGGCCCGTACCTCGATCATAAAAAAAAAATTTTTTTCTAAAATTTACAAACATTTAAAAAAAATTAGATTTTTCGACGTTTTTTTTTTGTTGTTTAGTAAAAAAAAAAAAAGTAAAAAATTTTTTATCTTCATGATTGAGGTACGGGCTAGAATTACATCAATTCTGCGTCGATTGCAACATGGTTCATCAAAATCGGTTCAGTAAAACTGGCCCAATCATGGCTATCAGGTCAAAAACGTGGTTTAGAGAAAAACGCGGTAAAAGTTTTCAGCAACGTTGAAAATAGCACATTGGGAACATTGCTCTACATAAACGGATATATCTGCTAAACTCTTTCGAATAATTGAAAATGGTTTAAAGGAGATGAAAGGGGAATGTTCAAGCTGTAATAATAAGGCAAAACAAAAAAATCGAAAAAAAATATTTTCAAAGGTAGAAGACCCCCTTAAACCACAGGACCCCCTTGAGTTAATAGGCATTATATCTTTCTGAATATATTTATCTATACTAGCTCTTAAAATACAAGGAACAAATTTTAGTGTTTAAAATTCTTAAGTCTACGTTTTAAAGACCCTTTCGAAATTTTAAACATATAGCAATGTAAAATCTCGCTTTATAACATTGCTTATTTTATTTTATTTATTTATTATTTATATATTTATTTATTATTTTATATTTGTTCATTGCTTTCTATTGCTCTCATAATCTTCTTTTTTTCCAATCCAAACAAGAGTCATTTAAAGACTTTTTTGATTATTATTTTAGTTGGGAAACTTACTTTACTTTATGATTCGTCCGATTCGGGTTCCGGTTCAAGGTGTAAAAAATGTAAGAGGTTCGGTCCATGGTCCAATTGAATTTTTTGAAGAAAATTTTTTTAGTGCAAATATGATCAGCAATATAATTTCACATCTAAAAAAACACTCTCCTGATATATAATATTTTTGGAGCTTATGATATTTACGTGGATTCAGATCGATTTTCTATAGCCAGTGTCTGGCCAATCAAGCCTGCCCGTTGGTCCATGTTTTCAGCGCGTTTAAGCCATAAGCTAAATAAGAGAGAACAAGAATGCCAGCAGCTAAAGGAGCAACAGCCACCAGATGTGATCCACATTCGCAGTTACCCCAAAAGACCGACTGTTTGGAGTCGCTGGCTTGCTTGAAAGTGAAAGATTTTGTGATAATCAATAGGGATTCGTGAACATGTCATTAAAAAGTTAACCAATGAAGTAGGTCCCAGTGATTGAACAATAGTTAATTTTATGAATTAGTTGATACTTACTACACCCAAAAATTATATTTCTAAAACAGTTTGTAATTGCCCTAGAAAATCACCCTAAATATTTGGTCAAGGGCTGTCAGCACATGTTTTTAGAAAGCTTATTTTCTAAAACTTAGTAGATCCATTTTCTTACATTTAGGAACTTTTAGGTAGTAAAATGTGAAAAAAAATTTCTTTAATCCAGAAAGGGTAGCCATAAATAATAGACATTTGCCTTCTTTATATAAAAGTGTTATTTCTAAAACTAGAAAATAAATTTCCCATATTTCTAACATGCTATAGATGATATATCAATTGTCCTTTAAGGATCAATATTAAGGATCGCTAAAATTATTTCGATTTAATTCCTCATTTATATGTTCACAAAATTTCAAAACGGTAACAACAAAAATAAGACATCGCATTGTAGATCATTTATACATTTAAACTTTAGTGATGCACCGATTGGTTCTAAAGATATTTAAAATTAATTTTTATTTTCAATTTTAAAATAAAAATCGACAAATAAGAATTATGTCGCAATTTTTATAATAAAAATCAAAAATAATAATTATTTCCGCAATTTATATATTAAAATTGAAATTTAATAATTATTTTGTAATTCCCTTTTTTAGGTTAAAAAATAAGAGTTATTTTCCAATTTATTTAAATAAATTAAAAATAAAAGTTTAAATTTTTGTTGGTTTGGTGCACTCAAAAACAGCACCTGTCGTGTTTTCACATTCAACTAAGACAATTTTTCCACTTTGATTTTTTTTTAAACCCAATAACTCTTATTTGCGATCAATCTGATAATCTTTAAGGGTGTTTCTTTTAGTTGTGTTCCCCTCTGAATCATCCAATGGAACCTTTTTTTTATTAATAATGAATCATTTAAGATTCAAATAAAGTTTAGTTTAGCTGCCGACTTGCACCAAGCTTTGTGGTAGAAGATCCAGACCAAACGTTGCTCTTGCTTGGGGCTACGTTTTTCTGTTATGTTCACTTTTTTTTGCTTATGTATTTGTGAGCTGTGTTAGTTTTTTATTATTATTATGATTTTAATGTTAATTTTTGTATTTAAAATTATTAAAATTGTGCATTAAAACTTTTTTTAAATTTTAAAAAGTCATGAGAGGAAGGTACATTCTTTTTTTATCTTCCACTCTGATCTTCTGCTTACGGTTTTTATTTGCCTGAGTAGTATGTTTTCAGGCTAAGGCTAGTATCATCAAAGGTCGTTTCCCAGAAAAAACCTTCAACTCTAACGGGAACGCAGTGAGTAACTAAATTGAAAGCCAGCTGGATCTAAAACAAAAAAAATAGTAATCAGATCATAAGACCTAATTCCATTTGTTTAGAGTTTTTTTTAAAATACTTCTAAAACACCCCGTTTTTTTTTTTAGAAGGAAGGGAAAGGCGGATCGATAAAAAAATTTTTTTACAGTAAAAAAAAACGGAAAAAAATAATTTAATATTTTAATTGTTTTTTTTGGGTTCCGATCTCTGATCTTCTATATTAAAAAGAGTTAGTTGTGTGTAATTGAATAAAAATAAATATTTTTCAAGCTTATACCACCAACTCTGACCCCCTTTTCCCCCGTTTTGAGGGGATACATTACCCGGGGGGGCTGCTGGGATTTATTTAAATTTAGTAAAAATTATGAAGTTTTTTAGGGTTGTAAATAAAATTATAATGTTTATCGGACCTAGCTAATTTTGGTATCTAGGCGCGCCCCCCCCAAGCGGGCTCCCGTGTACCCCCCAAATTGTCTTTGGTCCTCTCTCTCTGACTGTCTGCAGTTTTAAACACCAAACGGAATGTGTTTATTTTTACTTTGGTAACGAGTCAAAATGTTGCTAAAATTGCGCTGCATACAAATGAGTAAAGTTTTTAAACAATTTCTTTCATTTCTGTTTGGGCCGTCGCCGCCGCCGCCGTTGGTAATTTTTACGCTATCCAATTTTTGTACTTTATTTTTTTTTTTATTATTATTTTTGTGTTTTGCTTGGTAAAAGTTTGCGGCAAACTTTCGACTTGTATATTTATTTCTTCTGGTTTCGGCTTCAACTTGGCACCACGTAAGCTTCCAAAGTTTAATAGAGTAAACGACAAAGTTTTTTTTTTTTTGTGCTTTTGCCACTGTTTGCCATTTTTTTTTCGGGCATAAACAAGCGCCAGCAGGAAGTGCAAGGACATTGAATAAGAGGGAGAGACAGAGAGAGTGCTACGAAAATTACGTGGCCGTCAAGTTTTCTACAATTTTTTGCGCACTAGTCCGAAGTTTGACGCTTGAGGCTTGTTTGAATAATGGCAACCCATCAAAATTGTATGAGCATTTAGTTGATGTTTATGTTGCAGTAGCAGTAGCAGCAGCAGCAGCAGTAGGGCTACACTGAGAAAAAATATTGATGACAAATTTTTTTTGAAACATGAAATGAATGAAAATTGAAAGGAAAAATGTATTAAAAAAAAATTTTATTTTAAGTTTTTAAAATAAAATTGATTGTATTGGAATTTTGAACTCAGTTTACGAAAAATTAAAGCTTAGGGTCGTTTTCTCATCTTCATGTTTTTTTAAAACTAGGTGGATATTAAGAAAACTAATGTTGCCTACTTTTAAGCCGCTTTTATAACCAGCATTAAAATTGTAAAAGCGCCCTAAAAGCAGGCAATACAAATTTTCTTAATATCCACCTAGATTTAGAAGATCTAGGCACTACATTTAATATTTTCAAAACATGAGTACACAATTCCCTTGTCAAGTTTGTTTCAGAATTTGGTTCATATAAAAAATGTATGTAGAACTTCTAAGCTGCTTTTATAATAATCATATATATTTAAAAGCGACCTTAAAAGTAGGCAACATAATTTTTCTTAATAACCACCTAGATTTCAAAAGATTGAAGATGAGAAAATGCCCCTAAAAATAATTCCGAAATGCGAATTTTGTACTCTGTTTTGAAATTTTGTACTTAAGTTTTCGAACGTATAAAATTTTGGTATATTTTTATCTAGCTGTTTTTTTTATAATTATGGTGGATATTAAAAAGAAACTGTAGGCAGACATAAATTTTTTAATAACCACCATAATACTTTAGGAAAAGGGTCCTAAAATGGAGAACTAAGTTTTCGATATCAACTTAGATTTTTTAGCATCAAGATGAAAAATAGGCCTTTAAGAATTTTCTAACGAACATAAGTATTTTATCCCTTGTTTTGAAAATATAAACTTACTTGTTTTTCTTATCTTCATGTATTAAAATAGGTGGATATTAAAAAATTTTTGTAGCCTACTTCTAAGCTGTTCTATTTATAATAATCAAAATATTTTTAAAAGCGACCTAAAAGTAGCAACATAATTTTTCTTAATATCCACAGATGTAAAAAGCATGAAGATGAAAAGCATTAAAATAATTTCCAAACGAACTTGATATGAGAATTTTGTCTCAGGTTTTGAAATATACAACTTAGGGCCGTTTTCTTATCTTCACGTTTTTTTAAAATCTAGGTGGATATTTAGAAAATTTATGTAGCCTACTTTTAAGCTGATTTTATAATTGCCATATATATTTAAAAAAATTAAATAAAAACCTAAAAGTAGACTACATAAATTTTCTTAATATCCACTTTGATTTAAAAAGCATGAATATGAGAAAATGGTCCTAAAATAATTCCGAAATGAACTTAAAATGAGAATTTTGTACTCAGTTTTGAAAATATTAAACTTTGGGCCCTTTTTTATCTTCGTGTATTTTCAAATCTAGGTGGATATTAAGAAAATTTATGTAGCCTACTTCTAAGGTGCTTTTGTAATAATCATATATATTTAAAGCGACCTAAAAGTAGGCAACAAGTTTTTCTTAATATCCACCAATATTTAAAAAGCATTAAGATGATAAAACGGCCCTTAAATAATTCTAAAACGAACTTAAAAATGCGAATTTTGTACTCTGTTTTGGAAATATACAACTTAGGGCCGTTTTCTCATCTTCCCAAATCTAGGTGGATATATTGAAAATTTATGTAGCCTACTTTTAAGCTGATTCTTATAATTATCATAAATATTTAAAAAATTAAAAAGAGAAACCTAAAAGTAGGCAACCTAAATTTTCTTGTTATCCTTATTATTATCCTCTTAGATTTCAAAAATATTAAAAAATAAACCGTAACTTTGTGATTTTGTTCCTTTTCTTATCCTCATGTATTTTAAAATCTAGAAGGATATTAAGAAAATTTATGTAGCCTACTTCTAAGCTGCTTTAATAATAATTATAAATATTTTTAAAAGCGGCCTAAAAGTAGGCAACATAAATCTTTCTAATATCCACCTAGATTTAAAAAATATGAAGATGAGAAAATGGCCCTAAAATAATTCCGAAACGAACTTGTTATCTGAATTTTGTACTCAGTTTTCGATATATACAACTTAGGGCCGTTTTCTTATCTTCAAGTTTTAAAAAAATATAGGTGATATTGAGAAAATGTGTGTTGCCCACTTTTGGGCCGTATATATTAAATTACTAACCTCTTAGACTTTCAAAAACATTAAAAAAGGAAACCGTATCTTTCTGAATTCGTTCATTTTCTTATCTTCATGTATTTAAAAATCTAGGTGGATATTAAGAAAATTTATGTAGCCTACTTCTGAGCTAATTTTAATAATAAACATAAATATTTTTAAAGCTGCTTAAAAGTAGGCAACATTAACTTTCGTATTATCCACATAGATTTAAAAAGCATGAGGATGATTAAACGGCCCTTAAATAATTCTGAAACGAACTTGATATGTGAACTTTAAACTTTTTTGGAAATTAAAACTTAGTTTTTAGAAAACTATGTGGATATGAGGAAATTTATGTAGCCTACTTCTAAGCTGCTTTTATAATAATCATAAATATTTTTAAATCGACCTAAAAGTAGGCAACATTTTTTTACATATCCACCTAGATTTAAAAAGCATAAAGATGAGAAAATGGTACTAAAATAATTCCGAAACGAACTTGAAATGAGAAGTTTTTGTTCCGTTTTGAAAAAATATAACTTAGGGCCGTTTTCCTATTATCAAGATTTAAAAAAATCTTGGTGGATATTAAGAAAATGTATGTTGCCTACTTTTAGGCCGTAGATATTTTCTGATTATCCACCTAGATTTTAAAAATATTTAGAAAAGATACCAGAAATTTCTGATTTTGTTCCAAGTGTAGTTTTTCGCTTTGGGGTAGCCCAGAGTTGGATGCCTAGGGACGGGTGGACAATTAAACAAATTAGATGGCTCGTGCCGCTAATGCGCTGTAAATGCGCAAAAATATGACGAGGACAACGACAACGACAACGACGAGGACGACAGTGGCTGTAAAATTTACGCACAATAAAAAATTCATAAAAGCCAACCAAATCTCAAAAGTCAAAAAGTGTTGACAGCGCGCGACAAACGCAAAATTAAATGCTAATAAAAGTCAGCGAGCAGCGAAAAGGAAAATCCAGCCAAAGTGAAAGCTAATGCGTAATTTGACATGAGCAGAAAAAAAAAAAAAAATTACAAATGCAAATTAGTTTCTGTTTCGTTTGGGGCAAGAGTGAAAGGCAAAGGCGCAAAAGTTAACAAGCTAATAAAAAAGTCTTTCACAAAAAAAATTTATCATAAATTAAATGAAGCATTTTAGCTGCACACACACACGCCAAACTCTGACAGGTGCAGAAGAGCAGGCCTACTTAAGTGTGTGTGTGTGTGTGTGTGTGAGGGCAACGACAAGGACACACCTTTTCCTTTCACAAAAGGTGCTGACACACAACCGGTGGCAACAGTTGCCAGACAGCCACCGCCGTGGCATTGTCTTGCCATCGTCACCCATCGTCGCCCCATTAGGCTAATGTTTCGTTATTTTCTAGGAAGCCATTCGCCGTTGTTGCTTCCGCTTCAATTAGTAAAGAAAATTTAATGAAAAATGCTGCTGCTGTTTTTTCAGCTGCCACAAGCTTCTCATGTTTACATTCTGTGCTCCTTTTTTATTATTTTTTTCTTTCTTTCTCTCTGTCCTTTTTCATGCCAACAGGTGAGCGTCATCTTCAGCTACATAGGTGTGAGCATTGTGCTGTTCTTTGTGTCGCGTTTCTCTCCATATGAATGGCATCTTGTGCAACAGTCGCCACAACAATCACAACCGCCAGGTAAGTGTACACCTGTCATTGTCAAACCGTGGTTGCCACAGTGGCTGCTGCGTGTCAGCAGAAATATTTAAAATAATATGGAAAGGCATAAATTTTCTAAAGGAAAATGCAGAAATATTTTACAAAAGCAAAACTTTTGTTCTAAGGTTTTTATAATTTTATTTTTTTCATTGAAACTATACAGGGACCGACCAAATCACCTCCTTTTTATATAAAAATCAGAAAATAAAAATTATTTTTGATTTCTAATTTTCCCCTCTTTATTTTTCATCGTTTATATAACTCGACTGATTTTATTTATAAAAATCAACATAATTAGTTACTTGTCGAGTTTTATTTGAAAAATCATTGTGATGTTTTATTTCGAGTTTTATTTGATTTACTCAAGCATAACGATTACTCCTCGTTGTTTTCGTTTCTAATCAAAGCATACAAATTAAGGTTTTTGTTTGAAAATCAAGAATAATCCCAATAAGAATTTGATTTCGAAGTTGATTTGACACAAAGTAGGCGAAGGTTTTACAGGGGCGCGATATAAAAGCCTTCGATGGTTCAAACATGAAGAACTCGTAAGTCTCCAATAATAATATTGCTAGGTATGCCCGTACAGTCTGCTCGCGCGGCGATGGGCGCCCCTGGATCGAAAGAAGTGACTAAAAGCCATTTGGGTAGCTTTGCTCGTTTATGTCTTTGGTAAAGAGCGCTGTAGCTATAGGCATACCAACAGTTCTATATCGGGAAGGAGCTTGCCATCGTGTTCCGATGTCCCTTGGGGACAAAGAAGAGCCTCGATGATATTTACGAGTTAGGTGGCCACAACTTGAAAAATTCAGTTTTTCTTTATTTTCAACCACCATCATTTTGTTTGTTTTTCTTGATTTTCAAGAAAAATCCCTATAATTTGTATGCTTTGATTAGAAACGAAAACAATGGATACTCTTAGTTGAGTTAATAAATAAAACTCGAAATAAACATCATCTGATTTTTGTGTGGGTCTCAATTAATAGCGAATGTTTTTTTAAATAAAATGACAAATCATGCCTATCTGAGAATTTGAACCGAAATATTGGCTTCACAATCGGCAGAAATTTTTTAAGTGATGCTCTTTTATTTATCTAATCTTTTTTTAAAACGTTTTTTTCTAAATTTATGTTTACATCGCTTCTTTATTTTCTGTTTTTTTTTTTTTTGGAAGGTTCTCATTTTTTTTTTTTTTGTCGTATCAAGAATCAAGTACAGTTTATAATATAAAAGAAGAAGCGAATTTGTAGACCTGGAAAAAACTGAAAGGGTTAATTTTCTTCCTCTGTGTCTGTTACCATCAAAGGTTTTTTATTTCTGCTTTATTTTCTTCTTCGATTTTAAATGGGCATGCCAAACGACAAATGTAAAAACCGACAAATGTGACTGCCAAAAACTGGGAAATCGGGCTTCTATTCTATGCTAGATTTTTCTCTATTTCTAAAAGATTTTGATCTCACTGACTGACTGATTGGCTATCAACGCACAGCCTAAATGGTAAGAGTAAGAAAGCAGCCCAGCAATTTTCATTTGTGATACAAGTGGGCAAAAAAATCCACCCCCAAGGGGTGCCAGAAGAAGTTTTGGGGGGATTTTTTTTTATTTATATCCGATCTCTTTTTAAAGTTTTTTTTTCTAGTAAAAAATGAAAAATAAATGGACAAGTATTTTTCCGATTTTTTTTAAATTTTCCCAAACCCAAAAACAAATCAATTTTCTCAGTAAGAACCATTTTTCGACCAATCGGTTCTATGGCAGCTATACAGTGGCGGATCCACGGGGGAGGGGGGGTTTGGGTCGGACCCCCCCATGGGATCATATACTTTCAAATTTTATGCTTTTATTGGGCATGTTGGTGAAGTTGAAACACAAAGTTATTAATAAAAATTCGTAATTTATTGAATGTTTTACACAAATTTTAATTTATTTTCGAATAATAAATGCAATAGAAGATAATTACGAAGAAGATAATTACGAAGATAATCAATATGACCGATCAAGAACAAATATATGATCCACAAACGGTTCTAGTTACTCTTAAATTTTCGAGGTTTTTCAAAAAACTTTCTGAGAATTTCGTCTTCAGTCAAAGTTATGCGATGATGAATGTTCAAAGATGCAAGACCATTGAGACGCTCTTGACCCATCGTGTTTCTCAGATAATCTTTCATTCTCCTCAAAGTCGAAAATGATCGTTCTGGAGTTGCTGTGGTCACGGGTATCACCGCCAAAACTCGTAGGATTTTGTTGACGTTTTTGAAAGTTCTGCCATTTATGATCTGCAAAAATTCCTTCTATTTAGATTTTCAATGGATATTATTTATTTTACTTTGTTCCAAATTGCACCAAAAAAATCTCTTACTCAATTAATTGTCAATAAGTCGTCTATTAGTGATTTTCTCTGATTCTTTTAAATTAAAAAATTTTGTTTTGAAATTAAATAGAAAATAAATGATAATCTATTAGTATTATAATCAATCAGATTTTTGGTACAATATATGAGAAACCAAGCATTATTTTTAGCCAAAAATTATCTGAATTTGGGAGATACTCACTGCTAATGCATCAAGTGCATTTTCGATGTTTTGATTGCAGATCCATTGTCTCCCACATTTTGACTTCTGAAATGAAATTACTCTCGGAACAATCCAGTATTTCTTCGTAAAATTGGTAGAGGCTTGCACATTTCTTCTCGTCGAATTCTTGTTTGAGGAATAGCTGTCCAAAACTTTGAAAAACTGTTTTGTGTTTTTCGAACCGACTCTGAAGATGAGAAATGTAGGTGTCGAGAAATGGGATGTAAAATGCGATTTTGTAATACTCTTCAACTGTTTTCGCTTCAACGTTGCAACGATTTATTTTGTCGACTGCATCGACGAGGCATTTTCATTTCAATCTCGTACTCCGAACAAATTTCAGAAACTTTTTGATAAACAATGTGGAAGCATGAATCCACGTTTTCACGCTTTTCCTTGAAGTCGTTGAAAGCATCATCAGCCAATTTCGTGGCCTCTCCCAGATCTTGATTTTTCAATTGCAATTCTCGACTCAATGGCAAAACGATGGAATTAATTGATTCCATAATATGACAGGAAATTTGGAACTCGATTGTGAAAATCGCTGTCAAAAGTTGAGATGCTGCCCGTGAAGTGACCTGTATATACGTGGTAATTATGCATATATCTCAAGGAAAAAATGTCTACCCCGCCCCCCCTTAAAAAAATTTTGGACCCCCCCCTTAGCAAAATCCTGGATCCGCCACTGCAGCTATAATATAATATTGGATTATGTGAAAGCATATAATATTCATGATTAATCAGTTTAAGAACGCTATCATTGAAACCAACAAAGTTTTTCTTACCAATCGGTCCTATGACAGCCATTGGATATAATCATCCGATTTTGACCAAATTTTGCAGAACTATTTGACAGCATTTATTAATTATAATTACTGAGTTTAAGATCGCTGCCATTGCTGGCAAAGAAAATATACATATATTTATCTGCTAAGGACTAAACTGACAGGGCTAAGGGCAAGCTTCTCTCATTCTTTTGACTTGAGTGCTGTAACGGAAAAAGAACAAAAATAAATATATGTGGTGTTTTTCTTTTAGAAAATGTAAGAAGACTCTAGTAAATTGAATATAATGATTATTCAACTTCGATACTTAATTTTTATTAATATGGTGAACTTATCGAACTTGGAACTGTGATTTAAAGTGCTTGATGTTCCGCTTTTGAGAATCCGGCATCGATAAAATACTGAGTCGCTCTTTGCTAGCATTCCAGCTCGACTCATACATACATACATATACTTGACAGAGAGAAAGACGATCAATAAGTGTGACCGCTTTTTGTTTCTTTAATAATACTGGTCAACAAGGAACAGCTAAAAGCCTGGACACACTTACAGCAGCATGCTGTGAAGCTGTAGAATTACCTATCTGCATTTATTTAAACAATTCCCTCATTCCGTCAGATTCAATAGGTTTTGGGGCGGAATGAGATGGACTTGGATTCATGATGGCAATTTTGGATGATCCTTTAATCAAACTGTTTTGCTTGAGGCATATAGGGGGGTATAATAAAGCAAGCTGGGAAGACTTTAAGAAAAAAGCTGACCATGTGTACATTAGGGCGGACTTCTATGAGATATAATTAGAACACATAACTCCAACAACTTAAAATGGTGGAATTTGTTTTGCAATGAATTTATTTAAAAATCAAAACAAAAAAATAGAAGGCTAACATCGGATACGCCGATGTTCTAAATACCCTTGCAGTTTTCGAAAGGCGCTACCATTGATAACAAAAAAGTTTTTCTAGAATTTGTTTTTAGACCGATCGTTCCTATGGCAGCTATATGATATAGTCATCCGATTTTGATAAATTTCTCCAGAATTATGTGGAAGCATATAAAACTTATATGTACCACGATTCGTGACGCTACGATGGAAAACAAAAAAGTTTTTCACACTAGAACTAGTTTTTGGACCGACCGTTTATATGGCAGCTATATGCTATAGTCATCCGATTTTGATAAATTTTTCCAGAATTGTGTGGAAGCATATAAAACTTATACATACCACGATTGGTGACGCTACGATGGAAAACAAAAAAGTTTTTCTCACTAGAACTAGTTTTTGGACCGACCGTTTATATGGCAGCTATATGATATAGTCATCCGATTTTGATAAATTTCTCCAGAATTATGTGGAAGCATATAAAACTTATATGTACCACGATTCGTGACGCTACGATGGAAAACAAAAAAGTTTTTCTCACTAGAACTAGTTTTTGGACCGATCGTTCCTATGGCAGCTATATGATATAGTCATCCGATCCGGCCGATTCCGACAAATGTGCAGCGTATTTGTATTTAAAGACCTTTGGCAAAGTTTGGTTAAGATAGCTTCAAAACTGAGGGAGGAGATAGCATAGAAACAGACGGACAGACGGACGGACAGACGGACAGCCGGAAATGAACTCAGCTCGTCATGCTGATCAAGAATATATATACTTTATGTGGTCGGAAATGCTTCCTTCACTGCGTTACAAACATCGTGACAATTTTAATATACCCTCTGCAAGGGTATAAAAAGAATGAATGTGGTTAACACTCACAAGGCTTTGATGTGAAATATGTTGCTTATTCAAATTTGTATTTTTACATTATATAATATATGACACGTACAGAGTAAATTAAAAATAGTTTACAGCCGTGAGAAATGCCTCGGTTGGCTGATTGGCGATTGCTTGAAAAACTGTGTTAAAAAATAGTGTTGGAAAACAGTGTTGGAAGACTGTGTTGGAATACTGTGTTAGAAGACACTGTTGGAAAACAGTCTTGGAAAACAGTGTCTGAAAACTGTGTTGGAAAACAGTATTGGAAACTTAGTTGAAAAACTGTGTTAAAAAACAGCGTTGAAATAGTGTTCAAAAAAATAGTATTGGTAAATGTTGGAAAACAGTGTTGGAAAACAGTGTTGGAAAACAGTGTTGGAAAACAGTGTTGGAAAACAGTGTTGGAAAACAGTGTTGGAAAACAGTGTTGGAAACTTGTGTTGGACTACTGTGTTAGAAGACACTGTTGGAGAACAGTCTTGGAAAACAATGTTAAAAACAGTGTTGGAAACTTAGTTGAAAAACTGTTTTAAAAATAGGGTTGGGAAAAAGTATTGAAATAGTGTTAAAAAAATAGTATTGGTAAATAATGTTGGGAAACAATGTTGGAAAACAGTGTTTAAAAATAGGGTTGGGAAAAAGTGTTGAAATAGTGTAAAAAAAAATAGTATTGGTAAATAATGTTGGGAAACAGTGTTGGAAAACAGTGTTGGAAATTGTGTTGGATACAGTGTTGGAAACATGTTGGAAACAGTCTTGAAAACAATGTTAAAACAGTGTTGATTATTTGAAAAACTGTTTTAAAAATAGGTTGGGAAAAAGTGTTGAAATAGTGTTAAAAAAATAGTATTGGTAAATAATGTTGGGAAACAGTGTTTAAAAATAGGGTTGGGAAAAAGTGTTGAAATAGTGTAAAAAAAATAGTATTGGTAAATAATGTTGGAAAACAGTGTTGGAACATTTAAAAACGTGAAATGTAAAATTTTGGAAATGTTGGAAAACAGTGTTGGAAAATTGTGTTGGACTACTGTGTTAGAAGACACTGTTGGAGAACAGTCTTGGAAAACAATGTTAAAAACAGTGTTGGAAACTTAGTTGAAAAACTGTTTTAAAAATAGGGTTGGGAAAAAGTGTTGAAATAGTGTTAAAAAAAATAGTATTGGTAAATAATGTTGGAAAACAGTGTTTAAAAATAGGGTTGGGAAAAAGTGTTGAAATAGTGTAAAAAAATAGTATTGGAAATAATTTACAGTAAAACATGTTGGAAAACAGTGTTGGAAACAGTGTTTAAAAATAGGGTGGGGAAAAAGTGTTGAAATAGTGTTAAAAAAATAGTATTGGTAAATAATGTTAGGAAACAGTGTTGGAAAACAGTGTTGGAAAACAGTGTTGGAAAACAGTGTTGGAAAACAGTGTTGAAAAAATGTTGGAAACAGTGTTGGAAACAATGTTGAAAAACAGTGTTTAAAAAATAGGGTTGGGAAAAAGTGTTGAAATAGTGTTAAAAAAATAGTATTGGTAAATAATGTTGGACAGTGTTGGGAAAACAGTGTTGGAAAATAAAATTTTAGGGTTGGGAAAAAGTGTTGAAATAGTGTAAAAAAAAAAATGGAAATAGTGTTGGAAAACAGTGTTGGAAAACAGTGTTGGATGGCAGTGTTAGAAAGCACACCAAAGGTCAGAGGTTAAATGGTCTAGAACAGTACAAGTACTAAGTATAATTAAAATCTCCGTGTGAGCGTTATGCGTTACGCGTTATGCATTATTTGTTATGCGTTATTTTGACATTAAATTATTTCCTATCAAAAATCTTTCGTACCATAATTAAAGATGATAAAATTAAGTATACGACAAAAAATGGTAAAAATTACGTATACGACACATATGCCCATTTCTGATCTTGTCATCTTTTTGACGTACAAAAACCGATTAAATTAATCAAAGACTTTAAGCGCAAGCTGACAAGAGATAAAGCACAAATTCAATGTGTCCTTCAATGCGTCAAATACCACAGAAAACACATATTGGGTATTATAAAGGTTTTAGCGACCTGATGGAGCACAACCGAATGTCTAAAAAAAAAAACACACTTTCTAAAAACTTGGAGATTATGCAGATAAATGTTTTTCTTATGTTTGTCAATCAATTAAAATAAGTCTTAATTTCAAAAGAATAAGTTGCAAAGGGTTAAAAGATTTTTTTTTGATTTTCAGAAAACTCAATAAAAAGACATTAGGGATTTTTTTTTATATTTTAGCGCAGCATAAGTAAAATTAATGAGTAAAAATAAATAAATAAAAAAAAATGCATTTTGCTGCATAATAATTATATATCATTTGTTCCATGTTTTTTATTAAGCATTCATTTGCATTGAAAAATAATATTTTGTATGGTCTCTAATTATTTACTCAATTTTTTTACCCCCCCGAGTATGGCTAAGGCTTTTATTTGTCATTCCTTTTCCACAGAGTCTGTTGTGCAAGAGGTAGATAATAATAAATATGCATGTGCATAACTCGACTCTCTTGTTTTGCATTTCATTGCATGAAATTCAATTACTTCAATTCAATTTGCTGCTGGTTCTCGCTCTTGCTCACATTTGTTGACAATCAAATGTCGAAATATATATATATATATATATATGAACTCCTCATAACAATCTATTGACATCCTGCAAAACATCCTTAATGTAATTTTAGCGGAAAGTAAACAAAATTGTGTATGCAGGCAACGTGTCACAGACAGTGTAAAAACAGACAGAAGGAAAAACCTGGCAGTGAGTGCATGAATAAGAGGGGGGGGGGGATTGGAAATGCCAGCAATGCATGACAGGGCTATGAGTTTGATTGCATATCAATTAGAGCAGGCGCAAAAAGCCAAACCAGACGAAATGATTGACAGTTGGTCGAGAAAGTCGAGATGGGCACGTAGTTGTTGGCCCCCCACTGCGGTTTCGTGCACGATATATGCTTGCCTTCAAATTCTACTTTTCTTTTTAACAGATCCACATGCACATCACGAACAGCTTGCCAATCAGCAACCGCCTGGCATTATTGGAGGAGCACCAGGAGTGCCAGCACCGCCGGGCCCACCCACACCCGGTGCCCAGACAGCAGCCGGAGCAGCTGCCCTACAGGCGGCCCTATCGGCGGGCAGTCTGACTTCCGGCACAATTCAGACCGGCCATGGCCAGTCGGCTGTCAATGAGTTCAGTATATGGAATTCCTTTTGGTTCTCATTGGCCGCTTTTATGCAACAGGGCTGTGATCTGTCACCACGTTCCATTTCGGGCCGAATTGCAGCCGCATCCTGGTTCTTCTTCACTTTGATACTTATCTCCTCCTATACAGCCAATCTGGCTGCATTCCTAACGGTTGAACGGATGGTGACCCCGATCAATTCGCCCGAGGATTTGGCCATGCAAACGGAGGTGCAATATGGTACGCTATTGCATGGCTCCACCTGGGATTTCTTTAGGGTGAGTAGATAAGAGAAAAATGCTAATTTAAATATGGCATCGCATTATAAACTTAATAAGTGGCATATATAAAATACAAAACAACCGCTTTTAAGTAGAACGAAAACGGATATTGCGCTCATGCACTTTATCACAATCAGTAAATACCGCTTATCCAATTTAAAACACACCGCAAAACACCGCATTTCCAAAAATATCATATCACCGGTAGATTGAAGGAAAGAGAATATTCCATCAATATGATTTTTATACATTTTTATAAATTAACTTAAAAGGTTTACAAAATAAAAACAAAAAGTTTGATTTCTTTCCAATTGGTTTAGAACCGTCAGTAAATCACCGGTCTTACCCCTTCCAGATAGAGCAATCTGTTTGGGTGTACTTGTGCGAAAAGCTTCTTTTAGAAGTACCTCTGTAGACATTCTACTTCCTCATAAGGTCGTATTCCCCATACTTGTGCTCCATAAAACATTATTGCCCTCACTGCAGCATAAAATAATTTGAACCTTGTGCGGATTGAAACTTCTTTTATGCCTAGTAACGTTTTCCAAGTACTTTTTATCGCCTTTTTTTAAGCATCCTTACTTAACACCAGACTCAGTAAGAAACCAATCGGATATTTGTATTCCATCCCATACAGCAGCTTCGTTGTTTTCATACATGCTTTGTATCACTTTGTATCACTTGAGTCAAAGGTTGCCAAAAATCCACGAAAAATGCATAGTTTTATTTTGTCGTGGTCTAAATAGGTTTGCGTAATTGTATTTAGGCAAAAAATATTGACTACTGTCGAATATCCTTTACGAAACCATCCCGAAATTTTGTTAAGACATTTACAGAGTAGGGTTATATTCCAAGACGCTTAAGATGAACTGCAGAGAAAACTTTTACCATAACAATTACCATTACAAATACCATTACAATAACCATTACAATTACCATTACAATTACCATTACAATTACCAATTACAATTACAATTACAATTACAATTACCATTACAATTACCAATACAATTACAATTACTATTAAAATTACAATTACCATTACAATTACCATAACAATTACCAATACAATTACATCACAATTGCAAATATTATTACAATTATCATTACAATTACCATTACAATTACCATTTAAATTACCATTACAATTACCATTACAAACACATTAAAATTGCTATTTCAAAAATTATTACAATTATCATTAAAATTACTATTATAATTACCATTACAATTACCATTACAATTACCATTACAATTACCATTACAATTACCATTACAATTACCATTACCATTACCAAATTACAATTACCATTTACCATTACAATTACCATTACAATTACCATTACAATTACCATTACAATTACCATTACAATTACCATTACAATTACCATTACAATTACCATTACAATTACCATTACAATTACCATTACATTACAATTACAATACAATTACAATTACAATTACAATTACAATTACAATTACATTACAATTACCATTCAATTACCATTACAATTACCATTACAATTACCATTACAATTACAAAATTACAAATACAATTACCATTACAATTACCATCACAATTGCCATTGCAAATATTATTACAATTATCATTACAATTACGTAGGTTGCTAATTAAGTTTCTGGCCTAGGTCACTTCTAGCCATTTTAGGACCAATTGGTCTTTTCCCAAAAAAAGTTTGGACTTTTATCGATAAAAGCTCCATACAACTCTTTTATGTGTGACTACGTTTGATATCGATTAACGATTAATTAAAAACTTACCTTGGCAGAAAAATGGAATAAACTCGTGAACATTTTCGTGCAATCATTTTTCACAACTTTGGACGTGGATTATCACGACAAGACAAGCAACGATGAACTTAAATCTTTGTATGGCGATGAAGCACCATCCTATAGCACTGTGAAAAATTGGTTTAATGAATTCAATCGCAGGCGACGCTAGCTCGAAGACGAAAGTCGTGAAGGTCGTCCAAAAACAGTCGTTGTGCCAGAAAACATTGATACCGTGCGTGAACTGAAAATGCAAGATAGACATGTGACATACCGTGAGATAGAGGCATCCTTGGGCATTTCTTTCACCAGCATACATTCGATATTGCATGAACACCTGGGCGTAAAAAAGGTTTGTTCTCGTTGGATCCGCTCAAAAAAAAGCTCGTGTGGATTGGTGCAAAGAAATTTTGAAAAAATATAATTGCGGTGTTTCAAAAGACGTTTATAAGATCGTCACAGGTGACGAATCATGGATCTATGCTTATGAGCCCGAAACAAAACCGCAATCGACCGTGTGGGTCTTCAAAGACGAGCAAAATCCAAAAAAAGTCGTTCGTGGAAGAAGCACTTCGAAGCAAATGGTCGCCTGTTTCTTCGGTAAAACTGGTCATGTGGCGACTGTTCCGCTTGAGCAACGTAGGACGGTCAATTCTGAGTGGGGTACACCACAATTTGTTTGCCTGAAGTCTTCGGAGTAATTCGAAAAACGAACAAGAGAATACAGATCATTGTGCACCATGACAATGCGAGCTCTCACACATCAGCTCACACCAGCGCCTTTTTGACCGCCCAAAACGTCATCCGCCGTACAGCCCTGACTTGGCACCCAATGACTTCATTTTATTCCCGCACATCAAGGGAAAAATGCGTGGACAACGATTTTCGTCTCCAGAAGATGCTGTTGAATAGTTCAAAAACCATGTTCTGGAGGTGTTTCAATCGGAGTGGAAAAAGTGCTTCGACAATTGGGTTGAGCGCATGCAAAAGTGTATAAAACCATAAAACTTTTGATCATAAATATTCGCGTTTTCATTATAAGGCCAGAAATATATAGCAACCTACGTATTACAATTAAGCTGAGTTTTCTCTGATCGACAAAAGTGACATGATAATCTAGGAGGTTTTCGTGTTGTCTTGTTTTCATTGTGAATAGCTTGTCATTTGACATTAAACACAAGACGACATGAAGTCCTACTAGATTATCATGTCTCAAGAATCGAACAGTGTAAACTCAGCCTTAGCAGTACAATTCAATTACAATTATCATTACAAATACCATTACAAATACCATTACAATTAGCATTGCAATTAGCATAAAAATTAACATTACAATTGCCATTACAATTATCAGTATAATTACAATTACCATTACAAACACCCTAATAATTGCCATTACAATAAGCATTTCAATTCCTCTTACAAATAGCATTCAATTACTACTTAGATTTTTTTTTTGGTAATTAAAAATTTAATTACCATTACAATTACGATTTTTTCTTTATAAAAAAAGCAATATCATATCAATTTTTCCCTTAATTGTGCCGATACATTTAATTTTTTGGTAATTAAAAATAATTTGTAGTAATTTCTATTAAAAGTTTAAATTACGTACATTTTTTTCAGAATTTGTAAGTTAATTACTTACTTGGTAATGGTAATTAAATATTTAGATACGAAAGAATCGTAATTGTAATGGTAATTAAATTTTAAATTACACTAAATATTGTAATTGTAATAGAAATTTCAATTTATGGGGTTTGTTCCACATAACGACGACGATTTCCGGTATAAAGGAGTCGATTTTATATACAAATTGTTTAAGCTACAATTTTTAAGTAACAATTTTACCAGAGGTAACTAGATTAGGTCGAAAAATATTTGTAATCATTTGACGAATTGAAAACACTTGGCTTTGATTAGTCGGTTTAAAATCGACCAACATTCTTGACCAAATCTAGTGATCGAAGTATTATTGGTCCCTTCATACGTAAAGTTGTACGACTTCAATTCGAAATGGCAACGTTTACACGGAAGTCGACATCGAAATGTGGAACACAATTAGCATTGCAATTAGCATTGCAATTACCATTCAATTACTATTGCAATAAACATTACAATTACAATTAGCCTACACAATTAAGAATTTTTTGGTAATTACAAATTGAATTACCATTAAAAAAAACAATATTATTAAAAAAAATTTCAATAATTGTGTCCATAAATTGAATTTTTTGGTAATTCAAAATAATTGTAGTAATTTCAATTAAAAGTTTTAATTACTTACATTTTTATTTTAAATTTGTAGGTAATTATAATGGTAATTAAACTTTTAGATAAGAAAAAAAGTAATTGTAATGGTAATTAAATTTTGAATTACCCTAAAAATTGTAATTGTAATGGTAATTAAATTTTGAACTACCCTAAAAAAGTAATTGTAATGGTAATTAAATTTTGAATTACCCTAAAATCCATAATTGTAATGAGAATTAAATTTTGAACTACCCAAAATTGTAATTGTAATGGTAATTAAATTTTGAACTACCCTAAAAAAGTAATTGTAATGGTAATTAAATTTTGAATTACCCTAAAAATTGTAATTGTAATGGTAATTAAATTTTGAACTACCCTAAAAAGTAATTGTAATGGTAATTAACCAAAATTTATTCCTAAAAATGGTAAATTGAATTTTCAACCACCCTAAATATTGATTAAATTTTGAATTACCCTAAAAATAGTAATTGTAATGGTAATTAAATTTTGAACTACCCTAAAAAAGTAATTGTAATGGTAATTAAATTTTGAATTACCTTAAAAAATTGTAATTGTAATGGTAATTAAATTTTGAACTACCCTAAAAAGTAATTGTAATGGTAATTAAATTTTGAATTACCAAAAAAATAGTAATTGTAATGGTAATTAAATTTTGAACTACCCTAAAAAAGTAATTGTAATGGTAATTAAATTTTGAATTACCCTAAAAATTGTAATTGTAATGGTAATTAAATTTTGAATTACCCTAAAAAAGTAATTGTAATGGTAATTAAATTTTGAACTACCCTAAAAAAGTAATTGTAATGGTAATTAAATTTTGAATTACCCTAAAAATAGTAATTGTAATGGTAATTAAATTTTTAACTACCCTAAAAAAGTAATTGTAATGGTAATTAAATTTTGAATACCCTATTTTAATTTAAATTTTGAATTACCCTAAAAATTGTAATTGTAATGGTAATTAAATTTTGAACTACCCTAAAAAAGTAATTGTAATGGTAATTAAATTTTGAATTACCCTAAAAATAGTAATTGTAATGGTAATTAAATTTTGAACTACCCTAAAAGTCGAAATTGTATTAGAAATTTCAATTTAAAGCCTTGTTTTAACACTTAGAAAAGTCATGAAATCAAAAATTGCCAAATCATTCATTTGTCATCCTTTTAACCATTTGTATGAGTCTCACAATGCGGGGGCTTCACTTTCGTTTGCTCTCCGCTTTCATTTTGCTTTTTTTTTTTTTGCTTTACCCTTAGCGTTCTCAAATCGGACTACACAACAAAATGTGGGAATACATGAATTCGCGCAAGCACGTCTTTGTCAATACCTACGATGAGGGTATTCGAAGGGTGCGCACCTCGAAGGGCAAGTATGCGTTGTTGGTGGAATCGCCCAAAAATGAATATGTAAACGCACGTGAGCCCTGCGACACCATGAAAGTGGGTCGCAATCTGGATACAAAGGGATTTGGCATTGCCACGCCGCTTGGCTCGGCGCTCAAGTGAGTGAGGGATTGGAGAGGGGGACAACATTAAGACATCGAAATTTCAATTCGAATGATTTACAGGGATCCCATCAACCTGGCCGTGCTGTCGCTCAAGGAGAATGGCGAGCTGATAAAGCTGCGCAACAAATGGTGGTACGACAAAACCGAATGCAATCCGCACAAGGACAGTCGCGAGGCATCGCACAATGAACTGTCGCTGAGTAATGTGGCTGGCATATTCTATATACTGATTGGTGGTCTATTGGTTGCCGTCTTTGTGGCCATTCTGGAGTTTTGCTTTCGCAGCAAGCATGATCGATCTGCGGCCGGGGGTGGAGCGAGTTCGGTGAATCTGAGCGGTAGTTTGGCGGGTAAAAGTAATGGCTCCATGATGTTGGGTCCCTCGAGTGCTGTACCCGGCGTTATGCCCTCGTCACATCAAAGGAATACTCTAACCGATAGCATGCATGCCAAAGCCAAATTGACCATCCAAGCGAGTCGCGACTATGACAATGGACGCGTGGGGGTGAGTTGTATTACAATTTATATATATATATGTATGCTGAATTTTAATGCTAATCCACACACACGCACGCACAGTATCTCAATTGCGCCTCGTTGCAGTATTATCCACCCGCCCAGCTTTCGGCCGCGCCCACCGATGCCAGCGAGGCTCTGCACATGAATGCCCACGGTCAGGTTTGACATGAACACGCGCAGGAGTCGCGCCTCTGACGCACACCCTGCGCACCCACCATACGCCGCATAATGGCCAATAGTCGCCAGGAGACAGAGAAAATGATGGGCGGCGGCGCCACTGGCAGCAGCCATGAGGGGGGTAGCCTAACACTCTCGCCGGGCAGCGGGAGTGCCACATTGATGCGACACTCGCCGGACATTAACCAGCATCCGTATGGCAAGTAAGCGAACAGCAAGTTAGTTTTAAGTTAATTCCTTCTAGTAAGTAAGTGCCAAAAACAGCCGACAGACATAAACTGAAACATACACAAGCGGCAGGACAAAGAATTGCCTTCAGCTGGTAGATCATAGCATACTTTTTGGGGCAGCGCCAAAAATCACTAAACTATTTTTTATTCATTTTTGAACTATTTGGAAAAAGAAATAATTATTTAGGGGGGTGTTTTCTAGTTTTAATTTTTTTGTTAAGAGTTTTTAATTTTGAAATAAGAATTTAAAAGTAAAATAAAGAGATAAGAACAACTTTGAATTGAGTTAAGCAGTAATGAATTGAGTCCTGATCATTAGATTTATCACTAGTTCATGGAGTAATCAGCAGTTCAACTGTACAGTTTAAAACTGTTTTAGAACTTTCCATGAAATTCACTTAGAATTCTAGCACTAAAATGTATGTCTAAAATATGGAACAAAATAAAAGAACTATCATGACCGAAAGCATATAAAGGAATCCACGTTTTCAATACCTGTTCTTCACATTAATTTCTGAGAAGTTGAGATTGAGTGAATGCCTTGGTTCAATGAAACCTTTGAAAGTGTCTTCAGCCTGATGAACCTGGTAAAAGCTGAATTGAATGAATATTTTCAGCAATAGGTTGGTTTTAGAATTTTATATCCGTTCGAAGATACTACATAGACTAGGACTACAGAGTTGATGAATTTGCTGATATAAACGAAATCACTATAATCCCTTAAAACCAGCTAGGTACACAATCAACAAATTTTTACAGAAACCCATCCATTTTTAGTATTATTTTTTGTTGAGGTTCGATTTCGGGCAAAAAAAAAATTAAACTGATCCAATAAAAGACCCCCACAAAAAAAAAAAAAAAAAAATTCCCATTTCAGAGTGGTCTGCAGACCTTTTTGCCAAATTTTGTAGTCTTTACACATTCAATGGTAATTTTTGAAATTTGTTGTTCGATTGTAGACTCAAAAATAATAATTTTCTTATTTTGCTTTTTTTTATTTTTTTTTTTTTAGCTATTTTAGGCAATTTTCATTTTCAAATCTAGCTTTTTTTGGCTCACAACTTCTGGAAACACTGCTTATAGGTACAGTGTACATACCATTTCAGGTGGTGAGTAAGGTTTTCCGATTTTACTTAATGGAGGGACAGTGAAATGTAGAAAAATTTAAATTGAAGTCACCTCTCTTAATCACATTCATTTGGTGTGTCACCAGTAATTGGAAAGGAACTTATTTTTCAGTACCTCAGTAAAGGTTCTTTTGAAATTAGTCCTTCAATGCATTGTATATACTTTTAATGGTAATAAATTGAAATTATAACAATTTAACCTCAAAAATATTATTGTCAGAGGCATACTCTGATTTAAGCAACTCTTAAGCTTTATCTTGAAGCAAAAAGAAAGTTGAACTTTTAATATATTGAGTTTATTTTCTATACATGGGTGATTCCATATAAAATTTACCACTCGGAATTTTTTTTGCAATCTTTGTTAAAAAGTACTGGGTACGTATTTTCAGGGTTTTCCCGAAATAAGACTAATTCAGGGTAAAACAATTTTTAAAAATTGAAGATTTTTAAAATTTAATAATTTATAATTGTTTGCTAAGGAAAACCATTAGTAAAAAATGTGGAAAAAATCTGAAAAATTGCACCCGATCCCAAACTTTTTAGTTTAAAATTATCCCAATTATTTTTGTCAACAAAATAGCGAAAATTTGAACAAAATTAATTGCCGCGAAAATGTATCTTTTTTTCATAATTTTTTTCTCAAAATTTTTACTTTATAAAGCTGTAAATGGGCACCTTAATAGTTTCGAGTAATACATTTTTTTCTCATTTTTTTTAAAATTATTTGGAAGTGTATTTATTTGGGAACTGCTATTTTAAGGAGTGTGAATATATTTTAACTAATTAAACAGATAATAGTCTACAAAAATCATATTCACGTTAACAAAAAAATCGCAGCTTCCAAAAAACCACACTCCAAATAATTTAAATAAATGAGAGAAATATTCAATATAACTCCCTCGAAAACTAATAAGGTGCCCATTTGCAGCTTGTAGATATTCGATACAGAGAATTTTGAGAAAAAAATTAGGAAAAAATAAGATACCTTTTAGCGGGAATTAACATTTGTTTACTTTTTTTTTAGCGATTTGGTAAGCAAAGAAAATTTGCATAATTTTAAAATGTGAGTACTTTAGAAGATTAAGATTTAATACAATTTTACAGATTTTTTTCATTTATTTTTTATCAATGGTTTAACGAATTAAGCAATTATTAATAAAAAAAAATTGTATAAATCTTTCATTTAAAAAAAATTTTTTGACCGCGTAATTTTTGGGAACACCCTGAACCCTACTCAACAAAGATTGAAAAAAAAAATATTTCAACCCAAAAAAATGCGAGTGGAATTTTCGTGGAATCACCCATACATTATCTTCTTCTTTAAAATATTTCGTCACTAAGGATTCTTAAAGTTCTTTCAACGTGGGCAAAGATAGAAAAGTTCGTTGAACAAGGCTGGCTTTTTTTATCTCGGGTAGCTAGATTTTTTTATTTCGAGGGGCTGAAATTATTTTTTGACAGTAAAATCGAAAAATTTCTAAATTTTGATTCGAGTAGAAAAAAATCATATAGTAGACTACTTGTTTCTACAACCTTACCGACAACTAAACAAGCCTAGATATTTTGAGCTACCAGAGCGCCCCTAGCTGCGTTGAATCATCATCCAACTTTATTGTGTAGTTCATATAATACCTAGTTCATCGCTCTGAATAATTGCGATTTAAGTCAGCAGAGTCTGAAATAGTTTACGTTTGTTCTGGGGATCCGCAGTGAAGTCAAACCGTTCCATTGTTATTTTACCTTTTCATTTATGATTTTCCTCAAGTGCTTTTCAATTCACATGGAGTTACGAACGCCTCTGATATTAAGCTATCTACGTGCCTCTTTTGTCGATTCAGTTTCCCAGCTTACTACTTGGCCCTAAATAATAAAATAGTAATATGTGTAAAATCATGACCTTTCACCAATTCAAGCGGAATTTATATGAATACAGCGGTTTCTCGACGATTTAGTTAATCTTTTCAAAGCAAATTCAAGCTTCTGCCACAAAGTCAAAAGAGTCCTTCGTTTTATTAAGAATAAAATGATAACTTTATTATCTGGGTTGAACAAAAATTAAAGTATCTAGTTCCTAACCTTTGGAAATTGGAATGAAAATTTGAAACTAGGTAAGGTAAAATGTACTGAATTGTAAATACCAAGGAAAGGTTAAAAGGTATACAATATTTTTATCTAGTTATGTTTCAAGCTACAAAGGACCCAATTTCTATCAAATTTGGGTGGAAAGCCATTTTGGAGTATTTTTTTTTTCGTAAAAGCCATACTTCCCTCCTTCAACTATTGTCAAACTTTGAAAATCGACTAGATTTTAGCCAGAAATCTGTTGTATACTTATTTGAACGATTTCTTAATCAATTTTAATTGAAAATTGATACAAGAAGACAACCACCCCCGGACGGTTTTATTGGAAAAATTGCTGAACATGTTCATATTATAAATTTAGTGCGCTTAATGCTGAAAAGTATGCTATGATATTTATGCGGCCACTTTTATATAATTGCGCTGCGCAATCAGTTGGCAAATTCTTTTTAGCCCTGTCAGCATAAATGCAATGTAAATGAATGAGATAAATTATTGCATTACTCTGTTAACAGTTCTCAGCTGAGGTGAGTGAACAAATAAAATACATTAACAAAAAGCGAAGAGAAACAAAAAAAAAACAAAATAGTAATAAAAACATGAAATAACCATAAATACCAGCATAAATATATACACAATACATACACACATACAAACATACTTACATATATATATGAGCTCAGCTGGATGAGTTATATATATATATATAAACGTGGCAATTGCATTGCATTCAAATGACTGATTAATATTTTTAATAAACAATAACAAAAATGACCCAGCTCAATGAAAACAACAACAAACAAAATATAAACATTGTTGTTGATTTTTTTTAGTTATTTGTTTATAATTAAATTACAGAAATTACACATAACAAAAACATAAACTGATGAATAACCAATGGACATGTGGTTACGAGGGGGGGGGTGAAGCAAAACAAAGTGCGCGGGGCTTAATATAAATATTGTAATAAATTAATTAGCGCCAAATAAAGAAAATAGTTTAAACTGTAGTCGAAATCATAAAAGAATTAAAATAATAATAGCGATGGCAAGCAGAATTTTAATTAAATTTATTTAAATTGAAATTGTTGTGATTTAATTTGTCAAACGTGTGAACTGCAAACAACAGCAAAAAAACGCACTGATTTGTAAGCTTGTTATTGATATTAATTAAACATTTTTTCAATTGGGTTGAGCTGCTTGCCTAGCATTTCATTTCATTTTTTTAGCTATTAACGTAACTATTAGCCTAGACTAGAACAAAAGTTTGTATTGTAAAGCAAAACAAACAACAACAAACGCATACTTCCGCATTTACACATTGGACATGCAAAAACTGTAGCTATAATCAATAATTGTAAAAAATATAAAGTAACTGTAGTTTAAGGCTTAGTATACAGTCTGGTGCATCACTATAAAAAGCAGCATTTTTTTTTGTCATGTCTAAATAGATTATCAGGTCGTACGATTTGATAAACTTTTTAAATAAACCTTCGATCTCAGCGATTTGTGGGCGGGCTGTAAGTTGCAGAAAGTCAAGTCGGGTAAGTACGCTATGCAGCTGTACTATTCCGTATACTTTCGATACTTACGATACTTTTTAAATACCAAAAAAACTCACGTTCCAGGCGAGTAAGATCAAGTAAGGTAGACAGCTAATTGATCGACTACAAACAACATCATTATACTTTCGGGTATCTTTAGTAAACACGATTGCTTAAACGAAAAGCTTGTTGGCAGCTTCGTCGAGCTTCGAATCGAGCAGCCGTCTGTCTGCTCAAGTCACGATCGCTCACACCGCCTGTATTTTATTTTTGCAGCCAACTGGTTATGGGATCTGGCGCCGAAATCGCGTGCATTTTGATTTTCTGTGCCGTCTGACGTGAAGTAACTTATAAAATAATTGTCAATCAGTAAGCGCAGTTTTCAGTCTCCGATTTGTACTTTTACTTGATTTTAGCTCTGACATTGTTGATCCAATGCAATGGTCGGGCATCAATATGATTGTATCATTTTAGCTTATGTATGTGTGCGTGGCAAACGATTCGCAATTGTCTGCTGCGCAACGTGCTTAAACTGTCGGTGTGATGATGTCGCAGTCGCTGCGGATTTTTCCTATGTTTCTTCAAGGCTTTTTAATTTATTAAAATTATTGATTAAAACCATGGAAATGAAATTCAAATTCTAAAATATTCTAAAAAAAAGTTCGAACCTCGAATTCGATAAGCTAGGTACACTCAGAAAAAAAACGACTGGAATAGAGAACGATCGGGGTGGCCGCTTTATGCCGCTTTGTTTTTAATTAAAATTTCTAGTATTTTTTGTAACACCCAAGGTCAAAACATACTAGAAAATTTCAAAAAAATAATTAGGTACAAAATAAAAATGAAACTTTCTAAAACCAAACAATATTTCGTTCCTTCAGTTAGCCGAAAAAAAATTTGTAAATCAAATCTGTGCAGCCATATTTCATTTGATACAAAGACCTTTTTTTAAAAACAAATTGAATTAAATGGGCTTAAAATAAGAACATTTTGTACTTATTTTCTGTTACCAATTAGAATTAAATTACAATTTATTGTACTTCAACGAGGAATATTTTGTTTTTTATTTAAAGCAAATTCTTGTTCAAAGGGGTTATTGCGATTGACTTTAGACTGTGGACTGATTGATGCCCTATGTCCCATACGAGATTGAGGAAAAGAAGAAGAAGAAGACTTTAGACTGTTACGACCTAAAAGTAGGATCAAGAAGACCTTAATATAGTTCGAAATGTACTTATTTTAATATACACAGGGAATGAAACCGAATCGAATTTCGGTTCCGGTTCTAGTTCTGTTAAGGGGGTCTTCTACCTTTGAAAATTTTTTTTTTCCATTTTTTTGTTTTGCCTTGTTATTATAACTTGGACATTCCCCTTTCATCCCCCTTAAACCATTTTCAAATATTCGAAATAGTTAAGCAGATATACCCATTTTAGTGGAGCAATGTTCTTGCTAACGTGAGTATTTTCAACGTTGCTCAAAACTTTAACAGCGTTTTTTTCCAAACCACGTTTTTTGACCTGGTAGCCATGATTGGGCCAGTTCTACTGAACCGATTTTAATCAGCCATGTTGCAATCGACGCAGAATTGATGTAATTCTGGCCCGTACCTCAATCAAAGAGGAAAAACATTTTTTTACTATTTTTTTACACTAAACTCCAAAAGAAAAACTTGAAAAATAAAAAAAAAAATTTTAAATGGCCGCCAGTTTTTCAAAAAAATATTAAAAATTATGATTGAGGTACGGGCCAAAATTACATCAATTCTGATCATAACCTCATTTACCGTTTTCAATTTCGATAACCTGGATTCCCGGAATCATGGCTACCACCTCAACACCTTTTTTTTTGAGACCTTAATTGGCAGGCCGATAACTTTTTGAACAGCCCTCGAAATCCGAATTTTTTTTTTTATTTTTTAATATAATTAATAAATAACACAAAACAAAAAACTAAATTGAAAAAGCTTTTATAGTTTTCTTTCCAGAATTCATAAAACGCTGTTCAAAGGTAGAATACCCCCTTAAGGTTCCGTATCGGTACCTTGGTTTTTACTTCGCTTGACCGGTACATGCTGGTATGTACCGCGATAATTTAAAAATAAGCAACCTACACAACAGAATGTAGTTATAAAGAAGGGAAATTAAACATAATTAACTTTACTCCAGAAAACAAATGTCCCTATAATACTTTTGTAACTGGAAGTGCAAAAAGAACTTTTGATATCTGATGGAATGTTAAGTTCACTGTTTTCAGATAACGTTACCGATCACAAATTAACCCTGCTGTTAGGTTAAGCCCATTTGGTCCAATTATTAATTCGTTTCCTTTGTAAATGCAAAAATAAAGGATAAATAGTAATTGGAAATTATTGAACCAAAAAAGATGCAAAGAAATAAGATAAAATTGTTTTATTTTATTGAAAATTTCAGTACAAACCAGATGGTCCCTTAACCCAACATTTGTAAGTTTTGCTTACGTTAACCCTGCGTTTTACCCTGAGGAAATCCCTGATTGAAGCAATAAAACTATTATAACAAAAAAAACTCATAACCGAAACTGTATCGGTACAATGTTTCGATTCTTTTCGGTCATTTCGGTTCCAAAAATAAAAGTTCCGAAATATCGGTTCTCAAAATAAAAATAATAACGGTTCCAATTACGGTTCTGGTTCTAAATTCCAATCAGCTCTTTTTGGTATACGGTTCCGGTTCGGGTTCCGGCTTGACACCCTGAATATACATATTCCGGAGTGGTTCAAAATCAAGTATTTCTAGATTGAATAAATAGTTCTTAATATACGAACTTGGTACTTAAATCAGGTATTTTCAAACTTAGCTTTTTATCAAACTACAAAAATATCTTCTTGGAATTTAAATTTCTTTTTTTTTTAATACCTGCATACCTACTAGAGATGGGCGCGAGTCGAATATTTCAAGCACGACACGACTGTAACACGCAGGGCATATTTCAAACACGGTCATAAATTTCGTAAACACCTGACATCACAACATATGAAAAAAAGCTCCGTCGAATCGCCTCCGGAATTTCATTTTTAATTTTTTTGTGAACGAGTAGTCTTTAAATAAATGTAACCAAAGGTCGATTAGGGAAATATAAAGATATTAATATTTTGTGTCCAGTTGACTTATTAACTAAGTATTTTTCCATACTGTGGAGTCAAGTAGTGTCGGCTTGTGTCGTGTTTTTTCGTCTTAAGTCGTGTTTGACTATGTTCGTTTTTGAAGGCCACGCACATCGTGTTGAGTCCTGCGTATTTGTGACACAATGAAAAACAATTAATGTGACCGTTTGAAATTTGGTGTTGTTTGGAGGTCGAAGGGTAACACTAAAGTTATCACAACTTTTGATTCATTCACTTTATTTAGCAAGTTATGCAGGCTCGAGGTCAAGTAGTTGTGTTTGCTCACAATACAAACACCAAAAAAAAAGCTGGTGTTTTAAAGACCTCCATTATTTCCTTGTTGTTTCCTCTGGGTGAATAAGTTTGAGGAAACTGTTAAAACTTAGTTAGATCAGGATTAAGTTCACTAAGCCTTTGTGAGGAAATTCTCAAAAATTTCTAATATCAAAGGGATTTCTTTTCATTCAATTAAAAAACTAATTCTCATTGATTTTCATATGAAGTGCATTTATAGTTATGCACCGGCATTGTATACACCAACTTAAGTACTGAGTCCAGCTCCTTCGTTGTACATAAAAATAATATATATAGAATGAACTACAATAAATATAAAAAAATACCATTAAAATGCTTAAGTCATATCAAAAGACATTGAAAATGGTACTAAGATTATCTGAAAAATAAAAATATATAAAATCTATTGTAAAATATTTATGTACGAATTGTTGCTAGTTCAAATTGATATATGTGTGTATGTAAATGTGTGTGTGTGTGTGCAGATGCAATTTGATTAGAAAATTATTTTCGAGACTCGTTTTGGTTTTTGTATGTGGCATAATAAATATTTGATAAGACTACAACTCACATACATCTATATATATATGTGTACACACTCGAAACTATAAAACAGTGGCAGGTAAATTGCATTTAAACTCAATTTCAGTTATTTAATCTATGACATAAACTATGCCAAAATCAAAAACTCAAATCAAACAGAAGCCACTAAAGTGCATAAATAAATTTAATATCAATAGTGAATAACAAAAAGAAAAACAACTATAAATATATGATAAAAACCAATATAAATGTAACCCGAAACGCAATTGTCACCCAAAAAAAAAATAAAAGAAATCAAAAAAAAAACTATTAATAAAAGAATCATAGCCGTAAGTTGACAAAAACCAAATGGGAAAAATGCAGCATCAAATGGCTCTTTGAGATTTTATGGCAAATTTTAATTTATATGTGTATAAAATATGAAAACAAAATAAACTAAAAAATGAGAAGTGGACATTTGATATATTTATTAACATTAAGCAAACACATATTGTTATCGTATGGCATTTAAATAAATCTAGCATAATAATATATATAAACATTTTAAATGCTGTTTGGTTCTTGAATGAAGTGAAAGACATTTGCTTAAATTGATGGTCCACCGCATTTGCCACATGCGGCAGCAGCAGTGGCAGCAGTGCTCTGCTGATTTGGGTAAACTATTTACTCCAGAGTTGCTTTGGCAAACTAAATGCGTTTGCGGTTGAGAATTGTTGCCTTAGCCTTGCCACCGCCAACTCGCTTGGCAACATAATTAGAAAGCGGCAGCCGCTGCTCCCACAGACGGAAGTCATGATTCATGAGTAATTAACGCACATGCAGACTTAAGGATGCCCCACTCACTCCACCGCATTAGCATAAAAAGCCAAGTAGCCCTTGGGGTATGCAATTTTTCCATTTGACAAGTGCCAAAGTTGGGCCGTCATAAAATTAGCGCCGTTTTTTAACATTTTGCCCCAGAGCCAACAAAAGACACAAAATGAAATGGTGGGGAGTGAAAGCCACTTACACTTTCTCCACGGCTCACACACGCAAACACACACACACACAACTGCCTTACGTAAATAATGAAGAAAAGGGCAACAAAAAGTAGGCTCATAAAAAGTAAACACACCAAAGAAAATGCCGGACTTAAGGATGGGCGCGTGAGAGAGCCATAAGGTAAGCAGCATACACTGGAACTTAAGTGGGGCACGAGTCGTATAAACGAACGACTAAGTATCTCGTTTTCTGTTGCCACACCAGAAGGAAAGAAGGTTTGTACAGGGTTGCCCATATTCGACGGACCCATGTTTTTTTTTTAAAAATGGCGGTTGGCAATCTTAATCATTTAATTTGTTCCAAGTAGATTTGTTTACATCAATTTTTGAATATGATATCTCTCAAATGGCCGCCTCTGGCGTTGATGGCGTATTGTGCCCTTTTTGCAGCATTTTCCATCGTTTTCGCCAACATTTCGGCCGGAATAGCGGCTATTTCTTCACGAATGTTGTCCTTGAGCTCTTCTACGGTCCTTGGCTTGTTAACGTAAACCTTTGACTTCAAATATCCCCACAAGAAGAAGTCAGGCGGCGTCAAATCGGGCGAACGCGGTGGCCAGTCCAAATCACCACTTTTCGACATCAAACGGCCCGGAAACAATTTCTTCAGAAAATCGATTGTTATGCGACTTGTGTGCGGTGGAGCGCCGTCTTGTTGAAACCAGAACTGCCTCATACGCTTTCGACGAATAATTGGCATCACAAAATTGGTCATCATGTCGCGATAACGCTCCTGGTTGATGGTAACAGCATGGCCATTTTCATTTTGGAAGAAAAACGGCCCAATGACCGTTTTCGCACTAACGCCGCACCAAACTGTGACTTTTTCGTCATGAAGAGGCACTTCTTGAATCTCCTGAGGATTTTCAGTGGCGTAAATACGGCAATTTTGCTTATTTACGGTCCCATTCAATGTGAAATGGGCTTCATCGGACATGATAATTTTGTGTTGAGTTTTCACAATTGACTTGTTCTGTTGAATGTAAATTTCAACTATTTCAGAGCGCTCGCGTGGCGTGTATTGTTCCATGGTAAAAATCTGCTTGGACTGACGCTTCAAACGCGGTATGTCATTAAGCGATCTGACATCTCTGTCAAAAGTTATGGCGTTGCCAGATGGGCAACCCTGTATGAACGGAACTTCGCTTTGAAACTAAAATCGTTTTGAACTTCGCCTTGTGACTTTAATGAGGAGAGTGACGTTTTCGATTAAGAAATGCTGATGTCAGTGAGCTGAACTACACACGCTAGCATCTTGCGATATTGTTAAAGAAATGATTAATGTAAAGAAAATATTTGAAAAACTAAAGATAGATCTGGGAGGTTCTTGAAAATGCAGTACAGTCTACCTGCCTGCACTCTTATACTAACTAAAGTGTGTGAAGTGATTTTAAAAATATTACTCTCAATTCTACAAGACACTTTCTAATTTCTTATCCATTTTCTTTAATTTTTTTTATTTGAAATGAACATTGACAAGCCTTAGGGAAATATTTGTGACGAAATCATCGAAATACCGCCCGAGATGCTCAAGAAAAAAATCTAGAAAATGCTGCAAAGATGGAAAAACGGCTCGAAAATCCACAAAAAGTACAGTACTGCTCAAAACGCAGCAAAGTGAGAAAAATGGCTTTTAAAAAAAAATTTTATATAAAAACTCGTACAAAAATAAATAAATAAAAAATGCCTTATATATATGAAAACCTGTTTGCTCAAGAATGAAAAATAACTGGAAAATGCACAAAAAGTATGAAAAATGGCTGGAAAAATGCACAAAGCACAGCAAAGAGAGAAAAATGGCTTTTAAAAAAAAATTTACTTAAAAACTCGTACAAAAAAATAAATAAATAAAAAATGCCTTATATATGAAAATCCATTGGTTTTTGCTTAAGGTTTTTCCCTTTTCATAAAAGATTCAACCTGATATCAACATATGTGGGACAAAAGACGCTGCTGTATCAGCCATTTGCTTTGCAATGAATGCCTGCAAATATAATTATGATTATTAAAAAAAAATAAAGAAATATTTATTGGAAATCTTCATCGGTTTCCCGAAGAAAAAAAATTAACAAAAAGGATTCAGTTTCCCCAAAGGTAGGTCAAAGAGCACCCTCTTAAAACCTTGGCAAATAATGTGATGAAAAAGAAAAGAAAATAAAATGCAGCAAGGGAGAACTTGTCCCTTGGGCTGCCAACAGTTGAATGACTCTCAAATTAGTTTGTCTGGGCACCATTTCAATTATCAAATTATCATAGCCTACTTGGATATTTAAAAAAATTCCAAAATGCTTTTTTAATTTTGTATACCTCAAAGAGGAGAAAGAGTTTAAGAGCATACTTAGGCATAAGTGTTGAAATTTTGTTTATAGATTAAAGGTAAGTCCAAATAGAAATCCTCATGCTATATGCTAGGATTTTCTATACCCTGTTTCAATTTAATATACATATTGACAGCTGAGGAAAAATTTAAATGCAATCAGCACCAAGATTTATTTTTGGCCACGGTTTGCAATGAAGCTTCTAAGTAGCAAAAGAAGGATAAATTAGTCTCTTCAGGTGAGCAGCTTCCGAAGCAACGCACACAAAAACTCCAATACATTTTGATTAGAGCTCGGTCTTCTAATTCGTAGCGAAACAAATATCTCGAGACAGTCTGTAACTCCAACCAATTGTCGCCTTGATTTCGAGCAGGCTTCTGTGTGGGATTATTTGCAATCTTTCAATTTGAGGCTGAGGCCTGAGGATTGAGATCCAACAACGCTAGCACAGCCCCTTCATATGTTTTATTTTAAAAATTTACACCGCAAACGAGCAACGTGCGAATATTTGTGGTCTTAAACTCAGATAAATTTCCCATTACCTGAATTTATTCCTTTAGTAGTAGGCCTAGAGAAATGTTTTTAAGGTGCCTAAAAAACACGAAATGGCGTGCTAATCGCAGTGCTCAAATCACAAAAATGTTCTTTAATAAAACATTCACCATGGCCTACTGCGATTAAATTCAGTAAAAAATCTAAAATACGCTGTCTACTTAAATGAAAATTTAGAGTTAGGTTAGTTGGAATCTCGTCGGGACATTTACAATCCAAATTTGTAACCTAAGAAGATAAAGCATAGTTTTCCATTTGCATGACAATTTCCGATAGAGGAGACTCCCGGATAAAGAGTAATTTTTTTTTAGTTGCCAACCCTTCAGTAATTCTCAAAAAAACAACATTCTTGACTCGAATTGCGTGCCTATTTTGATGTTATGAGTATTCAATCATTTAATTTTAGGGCGGACTCGAAATCCACACCTTCACATCTTTTTTGTAAATATTTTTTTATTTGTGAAAAACCCTTTTCTAAAAGTATACTCCTGTTTGGTATGCCAAAATTTAATTTATTGGCTTAAAAAAAACGTGTTTAATTAATTATAATATATGGAAAATAATTATATTAATAAATAATTTTTTTTTTTTGTCTTATTTTGTTTGTTTTATTTTTTTGTTGTTTGCAGTTTTAGACGAACTTAAACCTCAAACAGACTTTCTGTTTCGTGGAGTATAATTTTTTTGGATTGTTGAAATGTATTGTTAAGTTGTTCATTAACCCTTACAATATTATTTTTTTGGTTTATTGCCCGAATTCGAAAAATCACTAATTTTCCAGAGTTTCGGACAAAGGTGATTTTTGGGATTTACCTTCTAGACATATATTCTACTCATCATTACTTATCCAGCCCCCATACATCGTTTTCCGATCAGATGAACGATAGCAGAGTTGCCACCCCCGCAATTTGAAAAACACCTCAAGTATCTCGCAATTTTGGAGTTAGGTTGTTTGAACCCTTTAGACATATATTTTAATCGTCATTACTTATCGATCCACCATACACCGTTTCCAGATCAGATGAACGATATTCGAGTTATAAGCAAATCAAATAATTACGCTGGGCAGCACTGCCCGTAATCCTGATGGGCAGCACTTGCTCAGTTTGTGTGACCCCACACTGTAAACTTATTAGTTATATACAAACAGGTACAGAGTATATTACAGTCGGGCTTGACCGACTTTCTTACTTGTTTAAATTATACACTATCTCAGACGGCGCGAAAAATGACCTCCACTGCTGCAGTAATTCCGGCCTTCATCGTGGCTGAAGTCTAAAAAACCAATTCTCGTTAAACTTCTTAGAATTGTCCATAGATTGCGATTTTGCTATACGCCTATTTCATTTTTTTTTTGTCCCATACAAATCGACCCGCCCAACTATTCATAGTTATATTCCTTTAAAAAAGAAGCTTAGAATATTTGTTTAAAAATCTGCGAATTTCTCATAAGTATACTTTAGTGAAGATTGATTTGGCTTGAAGCTTCAATATACAAAAAGCCGCACTTTTACCATTTCGCATAAACACTAAATCGAAAAAAGGTGCCCAAGTGCATGAAATGTCAAAACCTGATTTTCTTAACAATATAGTTTATCGCTTTTCATCAGTGTTTTTGCATAAGACTATAGATATTTCAATTTTTAGAAATCTCTAGCAGATTCACTACAGCTGAGTGCAAAAGAGTTGCAACGAATTTAAGGAAAAATTTTCTTACTGAAAAATTAAGTAGCCCTTCAGCCAAGTTTCAAAACTATTCCATTTATTCAGAATTTCTGTGAAGCAGGACGAAATGGCAGGCTTCTACATGCGCCTCTCTCAAATCCAAATACCCAATTTTAATGCCAAATAAAACCAATTTGTCACTCTATATCTCGGGAGTCTCCTCTATGGAAATTGTCATGCAAATGGAAAACTATGCTTTATCTTCTTAGGTTACAAATTTGGATTGTAAATGCCCGACGAGAATCCACTCAAGCTATTCAAAAATGTATCCATTGGTAAGTAGACAGCGTATTTTAGGATTTTTTTTAAAAACTGAATTTAATCGCAGTAGGCCATGGTGAATGTTTTATTAAAGAACATTTTTGTGATTTGAGCACTGCGATTAGCACGCCATTTCGTGTTTTTTAGGCACCTTAAAAACATTTCTCTAGGCCTACTACTAAGGAATAAATTCAGGTAATGGGAAATTTATCTGAGTTTAAGACCACAAATATTCGCACGTTGCTCGTTTGCGGTGTAAATTTTTAAAGTGAAACATATGAAGGGGCTGTGCTAGCGTTGTTGGATCTCAATCCTCAGGCCTCAGCCTCAAATTGAAAGATTGCAAATAATCCCACACAGAAGCCTGCTCGAAATCAAGGCGACAATTGGTTGGAGTTACAGACTGTCTCTAATCAAAATGTATTGGAGTTTTTGTGTGCGTTGCTTCAGAAGCTGCTCACCTGAAGCTCGTATCTGATATTGAGACTAATTTATCCTTCTTTTGCTACTTAGAAGCTTCATTGCAAACCGTGGCCAAAAATAAATCTTGGTGCTGATTGCATTTAAATTTTTCCTCAGCTGTCAATATGTATATTAAATTGAAACAGGGTATAGAAAATCCTAGCATATAGCATGAGGATTTCTATTTGGACTTACCTTTAATCTATAAACAAAATTTCAACACTTATGCCTAAGTATGCTCTTAAACTCTTTCTCCTCTTTGAGGTATACAAAATTAAAAAAGCATTTTGGAATTTTTTTAAATATCCAAGTAGGCTATGATAATTTGATAATTGAAATGGTGCCCAGACAAACTAATTTGAGAGTCATTCAACTGTTGGCAGCCCAAGGGACAAGTTCTCCCTTGCTGCATTTTATTTTCTTTTCTTTTTCATCACATTATTTGCCAAGGTTTTAAGAGGGTGCTCTTTGACCTACCTTTGGGGAAACTGAATCCTTTTTCTTAATTTTTTTTCTTCGGGAAACCGATGAAAATTTCCAATAATTACTTTCTTTATTTTTTTTAATAATCATGATTATTTTTACAGGCATTCATTGCAAAGCAAATGGCTGATACAGCAGCGTCTTTTGTCCCACATATGTTGATATCAGGTTGAATCTTTTATGAAAAGGGAAAAACCTTAAGCAAAAACCAATGGATTTTCATATATAAGGCATTTTTTATTTATTTATTTTTTGTACGAGTTTTTAAGTAAATTTTTTTTTAAAAGCCATTTTCTCTGTTTGCTGTGCTTTGTGCAACTTTGTACATTGTGCATTTTCCAGCCATTTTTCATAATTTTTGTGCATTTTCCAGTTATTTTTCATTCTTGAGCAAAAATCAATGGTTTTGTATATAAGGCATTTTTTATTTATTTATTTTTGTACGAGTTTTTATATAAAATTTTTTTTTTTTAAAGCCACTTTGCTGCGTTTCTCACTTTGCTGCGTTTTGAGCAGTACTGTACTTTTTGTGGATTTTCGAGCCGTTTTTCCATCTTTGCAGCATTTTCTAGATTTTTTTCTTGAGCATCTCGGGCGGTATTTCGATGATTTCGTCACAAATATTTCCCTAAGGCTTGTCAATGTTCATTTCAAATAAAAAAAAATTAAAGAAAATGGATAAGAAATTAGAAAGTGTCTTGTAGAATTGAGAGTAATATTTTTAAAATCACTTCACACACTTTAGTTAGTATAAGAGTGCAGGCAGGTGACTGTACTGCATTTTCAAGAACCTCCCAGATCTATCTTTAGTTTTTTCAAATCTTTTCTTTACATTAATCATTTCTTTAACAATATCGCAAGATGCTAGCGTGTGTAGTTCAGCTCACTGAAATCAGCTATTCTTAATCGAGGGAAATTTCTAGAGGGAAACAGCGAAATAATCAGCTGTTCTTTATTATTGTCGCTCTCGCAACAAACTTAACAGCGAAATAATCATCTGTTTTTTTTTTGTTATTATCGCTCTCTGAGTACAGTCAAGACAATGTCCGTCTCGCTCTAACCACCGTGTTTTCCTATCTGTGTTAAAAGACCTTAGCAACATGTTGAAATCGCTGGCAACATTTTAAAAGTATCTCAACTTGTACTGTTACTTAACAGCGCCTCATTTTGAGAGCCGTCTCAATCTTCCCCTCTATCTCTCTTCCTCTGTGCTGTTGCTTTGATACAGACAACTTGCTTCTCGTCAAGCCTATCTGACCACCAATTTTAAAAAGTTGTCAACATTGGTTCCATTTATGTGCTGTAAAGCGCAACAGTACTATTCAGCTCCGTATGGGCACAATGTAAAGGGTAAAAGAATTAAAGAATTCTCTTTAAATTTGTATTCTTTTCACACTAACTACACGAAAACCTATAGTTGTGTACCTGAGTTTAATTGAAGTAAGCTTAAGATAAAGAAACTCTACAAGAATATTCAAAATAATGTGCCAAACACGCAATAGTAAACTATTTCATTTACAACTTTCAAAGAAGGAATGAAGACTAATGACAGGAATATTAAAATTACAAAGATTGATCGCAGAAGATTGAATACAGAATCAGATGCTTTAAAAAAGTTTGGATCATCTTATTTGTGCCGAAAAGGACAAGATACCACATAATGTGAATTCTTATGGTATCATTAGCCTCCTCCCTATCTTCTCAGAAATTTTTGAACGGCTTTTTGCTGACTAGACTTTTGGCTGTTGACTCTTTTGAGTTTGCCAATCCTGACCACCAATTTGGGTTTAGTAGTCGCCATAGTGCAGTTGAGCAAGTTCACAGGGTAGTTGATCACATAAAAGAAGTTTTTTTTGGATGTTCCACAAGCATTCGACAGAGTCTGACATGAGGGCTTGATTTATAAGTTAATGCCGATCTTACCGGAAAGTCTATAAAGGATTCTTGTCTCATTTTTTTAAAACAGAAAGAAAAAAAATTAAAGCAAAGCTGTCCTGGGCAAATTATTCTATTCCACAGAAAAATGTCAATGTAAATTATTAAATTTGCTGAAACAATTGAAATTATCGCTAACAAAAACCCAGAATGAGAAATTTGCAGATATGTTATGGCAACAAGTATCAAACGAAAATAAAAGAAAAAAAATAAGTAATTTAGCTTACTTCAGCATATAATATTACATCAAGGTGGAGCGTAAGTCCAGTGTGACCAAATTTTTTCAATGGAATTTAATCAAAGGAATATCTGCTTATTTATAAACTTTGCCGATTAAAAAAATATAAAGAAAAATGAAATTGAAAGCTGTATGCTCCGGTTCCCCAATGGTACCAAACATTGCTTTAGTTTCGGTTCCCCAATTCCATGGGTTTTTCAAGAAATAAAAAGAAAATTCAATTTTGCATTGGTTTCTGAGAACAAATTTTAAATAAAATAGAAAACAAAAATCATCAAGGGAGAACTTGTCCCCGGGGCTGCCAACAGCTGAATGACCATTTAATCATTTGGACAATCGACCATGTCATTTTGCTCAGCCTACTTGATTATTAAATTCAAAGCAGTTGGCTTTTTTGAAATTCAAAAGGTGACTACGATTGAAGAAAATAAAGATTTCTGGGTAAAAATTTTTTTTTTTTTTTTTTAAATAAAAAATAAATTTTTAGTGAGACATTTTTAATTTTGCTACGGAACATTTTTGTTAAAGGCTTATGCTCAGATAACATAAAATTTGTTCATATGAATAGAAACACTTTTGTGGAGTTTTGAAAGCTGTGGAGCTTTTAATCAGCCGTCCTATTTATTATAGTACTGTGCAGGAAATAAAATTTAAGTGACCGATAAATCAGAGATCAGACCTTAAGGTTAAATTCTATTTCAAAATAAGGAAGCCATCCATCGTCTGGCCAAATGTGGCATTTTAATTGAACTTAGTGGTATGTTCTAGACTACTTCACCCTGACCTTTGACCAACACTGTTTCCTTACTCTGTTTTCCAACACTGTTTTTCAACAGTATCCTACATGACTGTTTTTCAACACTGTTTTTCAACATTGTTTTTCAACACTGTTGTTCAGCATTGTTTTTCAACACTGTTTTTAAGCATTGTTTTTTCAACCCTACTTTCAACATTCTTTTTCAACAGTATCCCTCAAGATTGTTTTTCAAAACTGGTTTTCAGCATTGATTTTCAACACTGTCTTTACATTGTTTTCCAACACTTTTTTCCAACATTGCGTCCAGCACTGTTTTTCAGTAATTTTTTATAACAAAATTTACAAATGCTTTTCAGCATTGTTTTTTAACACTACTTTCAACACTCTGTTTTTCAACACTGTTTTTAAACACTATTTTTAAACAGAATTTTTAAACACTATATTTCAGCATTGTGTTCAACATTGTTTTCCAACACTTTTTAACAAAATTGATTTCCAGCTCTGCTTTCTGCATCATTTTCCAACACTGTATTTAACATTGACTTTCAACTCTGTTTTCAACATTGTTTCCTAAACTCTTTTTTATCACTATTTATCAACACTGTTTTCCAACACTATCCTTCATGACTGTTTTTCAACACTGTTTTCCAGCATTGTTTTTCAACATTGTGTTCAAGATTGTTTTCCAACATTGCGTCCAGCACTCATTTCCAGTAATTTTTTAATCTTTACTACTATAAAATGGTATAAAACAAAATTTAAAAATGCTTTTCAGCATTGTTTTGCAACACTACTTCTTACATTCTTTTTCAACACTGTTTTTCAACAGTATCCCTGAAGACTGTTTTTACAAAACTGGTTTTCTGCATTGTTTTCCAACACCTTTTTTTTTCCACTAATTTTTTAATTTTATTTTTGTAAAATAGTTATCATACAACTGAAACAAAATTTACAAATGCTTTTAGCATTATTTTCAACACTACTTTTAACACTCTGATTTTCAACACTGTTTTAAACACAATTTTTGAACACAATTTTTTAACTTTATTTTTCAGCATTGTGTTCTAAATTGTTTTTCAACACTATTTTTCAAAATTGTTTTCCAGCTCAGCTTTCTGCATTTTCCAACACTGTATTCAACATTGATTTTCAATTCTGTTTTCAACATTGTTTCCAAAACTATTTTTCAACACTGTTTTCCAACTTTTTTTTTCTAACACTATTTTCTTACTCAGTTTTTAATTAATTTTTGAATTTAACGTTTACAAAATAGTTATTATGCAACAAAAATCCATAAAAGTAATGCTAAAAAATAAACTCATTAAAAAAAACCAAGATTTTTGTACTAAAATCAAGTACTAACGGTGTCAATTGTAACGATAAATAGGAAATTACTTGATACAAGTACAAAATACTTGGTTCAATTACGATTTATTTAAATGAAATTTAAATTAAGTATTTACCGAAATACTTCATTTTAGACCGTTTCGGGATACATTTAGTACATTTTGCGCTATTCCATGGTTTTTTAAACCTTATTCTTACATTCAGAGAAAAAAGCGAGCAGATCGTGCTCGAAATCAAGCAGATTTCGTGTCAGAAGTTCGGCAAGACGAAATCTTCTTGGATCCAAACAAAAAAAAAAATACTGAAATCAAGCATGAATTTTAAAGCACGATCTGCTTGGTTTTAAATATAGTTCGGCTTCATATCCAGCATGATTTATTCTCGATTTCAAGCAGACTTCTTCTTAAAAATTCAAGAGGAAAAAAAACTAAATTAAAGCCGATTTCAGTCTTGCCTAATCGTACTTGATTGCTCTGGGTGTAGAACGAAATTAGATTGATTCGTTCGTAGTACACCCAAAAACGAATCATACTTTTATATTTTAAGCAGGGCTGCAAACCTCCGAAATATTGGAAAAGGTTCGGTTCGGAGGTTCGAACCAGTGAGGAATCTTTGGGTTCGGTTCACGGACCGGTTTCTGGATCCCTCTGAACCCCCAGGTTTGGGTTCGAACCTCGGTTCACTTAAAAAAAAATAATATGGACTTTTATTTTCGATTAATTTATACGATTCAATTAGTTTGATCATCGATTATTATATAATATAATGTAGGTGACCTTGCCTTGTTTAAGGTAATTCAAGTCCCGAACTTAGGATTAAAATTTCAAGAAATTTCATAAAATCTGGAACTGACATTTGTTGGGATTGATTTTAGTCCGGACTTCCTGGAACTGTTATTTTCTACTAATTCTTACATTATAAGAAACAGATTTTGGTTTTGAAAATGCTCTTACAACCAAGTTAGAAGAATATTTTTAAAAAGACCTTTCCAAATAATAACATTTTTCGATGTATATTCACTGGGACAATTTCGAAGGAATCTACAACTTCATTGCTTTCTATTGATCTTATAAACTTCCCTTTTTACAGTCAGTCGTAGAGTCATTTAAAGATAAAATTTTAAATAAACATATCAAGAATTTCCTCCGGCTGAAAAATTACTTAATATTGTGAACCGAACCTTTTTTTGAATAAGTGGTTCGGTTCGGGTTCAGGTTCGAGGGATCAAAAATGTAGAAGGTTCGGTTCATGGTCCGGTTCGGCCAATTTAAGAAGCCCGAACCGAACCGGTTCTTAGGGGTTCGGTTCAGGACCGGTTTGCAGCCTTGATTTTAAGTACAAAATGGTGTAAATTCTATTCTGTTTGTTCTAGAACGTTTCAGTACAAAAGAAATCTTGATTTAAATATTTCGTTCTTGATTTAAGAATATTGTTCTCATTTTTGGAATCTTTTCTGGTAAATTTGAAACTTAAGATTTATTCGTACTTAGTTTAATGTCAACCAACGAACATTCTTAATATTTTAAGTACAAAACGGTATAAATTCTATCCCGTTCGTTCTAGACCGCTGGCAGCAGTTTTTTTCTGAGTGTTGCTTATCCTTTCTTCCGATTTGAGGATCACTTATGTCTTACCTATCTCCAATTTTGTATTGTAAATAATCTATATGTTTTTCCTATACATATATGCATTCGTCAAACTTTGTGTGGAAAATCCTGAACCTTTTTGCAAATTGAAAGCTCACGCTGACGGTCAAGAGCGTTTTGCTGCCACCCCCAATAACTCACGCCAGCATCGCTAACGTCGGAAACAAAATCCTCTGGCTGTTTCGGCAGATTTTTGAATACTTATGTTTTTTTTTTTTTGCCCCTCGCCTCGCATAAAAACAAATGAGGACCCAAATGTGCACTGGCACCCCACTCAGCACGAAAACGTTAGCCCGGGCCCAGTCGAGCGTTTCGTGATGAAAAGGCAAACATTTCTAACATTGGCCGGGACCATTTCTCATAGCAAAAGTAAATAGGCTGCCGGCTCTAGGGGGGGTGGGGGAGGGAGGGGGACGGCACTTTGATGACTCTAATCGATCAAAGGCAAACGCCAAATCAATTGCCTGCTGCCGCTTTCGAATGAAACATGACTGCATGTCGGTTGGCGAAAAGAAGGGAATCACTTAGCATAATGAGGAAAGGCAAACCCTGGCATACGTGCTAATAAATCCTGCCCCGAATGTGTGTTTATTTTCCATTGATTTATGCTGACCGCGTTTGTCGTTTTAAATATTTAACGAAATGATTGGCGGCCAGGCATCTTAATTATCAGCGACACAATTGGTTTACACTACCCAACCGAATTGAGTACAAGAATGAGGCCATTAAAAGTGCTCTTATTCCCTGCTGTCTGTCTGCTGTATTCCAATTAAGATGTGCGTGATTCAAGTGCTGTGTCCCGGCTGGGCTTAATGAGCGGTCATCGTCAATTAATGTGCAAAATATGTATTCACAATTCTTGTTCTTTTGTTTTAATTTAACAAACGCATTCATCATATATATGTATGCCTCCATATATCACTTACCTTGCATATTTTATTGAAATTCAACACCCGCAAATAAGTTAGAGGCAGATGAAGTCCACGTAATTTTGGCAATTACGTTGCCAGCATTTCAAATGCGTCCAGCTAGCCCCCAGAGAAATGAATAGCTTGTGTGTGTGTGTGTGCCTTAATTACCCGTTACTCTCACACACACGTAAAGAAGACGTCTCATATTTTCTGTCCGTATAATTGATATTTTGGGAATTGTGGCGCTGTCTTTGGATTCTGTGCGTTTTATGTTGCGCATTGTCTAAACGCAACATGAATATTAAATGGCCACACCAAGTGTTCAAGGGGGTGGAAAGGTATTCCAGTGAAGTAATCCCCCAAGTAAAGTACCCAGCCAGCAATCTGTAAAATGCTGGCCTACATCATTTTTAACAAGGCGTTATAAAAGCTCTCTTGAGCGGACAATCACATATGAAGTCTATTTGTTCGCCTAAGAAAAAAGAAAAGGTGAGTAAAATAAGTACAAGTTTTTAATGGACACAGGGTAGTAAGCAAATAGAAACCAGAGATCCGTCCCAGAGAAAGAAGGAAAAAAGCTTATAAAAGAAGAAAGATTTAAGACCAAAGGATCAGAGAAAAAAGATATTTGTGAAAAAAAATGAACAAAACATAAATGTAATGTAAAGATAAAGGATGAAGAAATATAATTGATATAAAAAAAATTATTCGAAGGTAACAAAAGAGAAGGAGATTGTGCGAAAGCATAAAATAAAAAAATAATGGAGGAAGTTGAATCGAGAATAAAATATGAATAGAAGTTGAAAAAAAACTTATATGGTTATAAGATCCAAATGAGACAGAATGGTGGATCGGAATGCAAATGATTAGTTTGGTCGTAAGCTCATGGCTTTTCACTTAAACGGAAGGACCAGAGCAACATAGCAACATAGAATGGCCGCAGAATAAATTAAAAAAATAGAAGGCTAACACGGCTACGCCGATGTTTTAAATACCCTTGCAGTTTTTGAAAGGCGCTACCATTGATAACCAAAAAGTTTTTCTCACTAGAATTAGTTTTTAGACCGATCGTTCCTATGGCAGCTATATGCTATAGTCATCCGATTTCGATCAATTTTTCCAGAATTGTGTGGAAGTATATAAAGCTAATATATACCACGATTGGTGATGCTACGATGGAAAACAAAAAGTTTTTCTCACTAGAACTAGTTGTTGGACCGATTGTTTATATGGCAGCTATATGCTATAGTCATCCGATTTCGATAAATTTTTCCAGAATTGTGGAAGCATATAAAACTTTTACATACCACGATTGGTGATGCTACGATGGAAAACAAAAAGTTTTTTCATTAGAACTAGTTTTTGGACCGATCGTTCCTATGGCAGCTATATGATATAGTCATCCGATCCGGCTGATTCCGACAAATGTGCAGCGTATTTGTATTTAAAGACTTTTTGCAAAGTTTGGTCAAGATAGCTTTAAAACTGAGGGAGGAGATAGCATAGAAACAGACGGACAGATGGACGGACGGACAGACGGACAAACGGAAATGAACTCAGCTCGTCATGCTGATCAAGAATATATATACTTTATGTGGTCGGAAATGCTTCCTTCTATGCGTTACAAACATCGTGACTATTTTAATATACCCTGCAAGGGTATAAAAATAAAATTAATGGAAAATTATCCACAAGGAAAAATGTGAAAAAAGAAATTAAATGCAAGTAAGGAAGATTTTCAGCTGAGGTAGGAATCAGTCTTGTAAATGGACACTTATCAAAATATTTCTAAAGTGCCGGGACCTGAGATAAGGGGGATAAATCCATAGCTGTTAAATAATGATTATTAATCATAATTATTACTAATTAGATTATTTATTTTTTGAAAGTAAAATAATCAATTTAATTACGATTATTTTAGTTTCCCACGATTGATTATTGATTACGATTATAAATAATCAGAAAAAATCGGGATTATTGAAATTACGATAAAATAATCAAAATTATTAAAAAATAATCAAAAAATAATTTGACTACTTTCAATGACTATTTTTGATTATTTAAAAAAAAATAGAAATGAAACCGACATTTACACAAAAAAAAAAAAAACAAAACGGTGATTCGAACCATCGCCTCGCATGCGAACGTCAGAGTCTGACATGATTTTAAAAATTAAATAAATGGTCTCCAAATAAAAAAAAGAAAACAAAAACTTAGGATTGGAATCCACTACCTCGGTATTTCTGGGCAACGGTCTTAACCCTGAGCTATCATCGTCCGACTACTTTCAGTGATGCACGCATTTATGTTACATTTAGCTGCGCCCCACGATGAGGGCTGGTAGCCCAATGGGCTAAGATGCTATCGTTCACATTTAAACTACCCAAAGTTGAGAGTTCAAGTACCAGTCAAGTCAAAAAAATAATAATAATTTGCAAACTCAATTTTTTCTCATTCAGTTTTTCAGTGACTACTGGAGTAGCTTCCTTGTACCGGTCACATTGCTAACGTCTGGTGGTTAGCCTTATACCGCGGTCATGCCCATACAAAATTCTTAAGCAAATTACATGGCGGGTGGTTAGGTCGGTATCCGGTCTTCACTACGAAGAGTTAGCGGAATCACTAGGAGGTTTGCACCAGTGCGGCCGAACTACAGGGTATAATCTTATGTATGACTGAAACAGCCGGGAACTACCTAGCTTTTTTGTTTCAATTTGATTCATTATGTTTTTGTTGAAATGTCATTTCCATTTCTATTTTTTTGAAAGTAATCAAAACTAATCTTTGAAAGTAGTCGAATTATTTTTATACCCGTTACTCGTAGAGTAAAAAAGGGTATACTAAGTTCAGCAAATGTATGTAACAGGCAGAAGGAAGCATCTCCGACCCCATAAAGTATATATATTCTTGATCAGCATCAATAGCCGAGTCGATATAGACATGTCCGTCTGTCCGTCCGTCCGTCGTCCGTCCGTCCGTCCGTCCGTCCGTATGAACACCTAGATCTCAGAGACTATAAGAGCTAGAGCTACCATTTTTTCAGTGTAGACTTGTATTGTCTGCAGGCAGATCAAGTTTGTTTCCCAATTTTTGCCACGCCCCCTCCCGCCCCCGCAATATGAAAAAAACCTCATATCTCCCACAATTTTAAAAATAGATTGTTCGGACCTGCTAGACAAAATTATAATCATCATTACCTATCGATCCGCCATACATCATTTTCCGATCAGACGAACGATAGAAGAGTTGCCGCCCCCGCAATTTGAAAAATACCTCATATCTCCCACAATTTATAAAATACATTGTTAAAACCTTTCTAGACATATATCTTAATCTTTATTACCTATCGATCCGCCATACATCATTTTTCAATCAGATGAACTATATATGAGTTGCCGCCCCGCAAATTGAAGAATACCTCATATCTTCCACAAAAATAGGTTATTCGAACCTTCTAGAGATATATTTTAATCATCATTACTTATCGATCCCCTATACATCATTTCCGGATGAGACAAACTATATTAGAGTTGCCACCCCCGCAATTTGAAAAACAACTCATATCTCCACAATTTTGGCATAATGTGATCTAATAAAATATTCTTAAATAAACCTAACCCTGAGTAACGGGTATATCGAAGTCGAGCAGGGCCGACTTCAACTTACGCCTCTCGTTTTGATTATTTTTGATTAGTTTTGATTTTTTGGCGTAATTTCAAATAATCCCAATTTTTTTCGATTATTTCTAATCGTAATCAATTATTAATCAGACATTTTTTTTACAAAGGATTATATAGTCATTAAATTATTTTTTATAAATAATCTAATTGATTACCAATCGTAATCCGAAATTAACAGCTATGGATAAATCTATGTTGTATGCAAGCTTGACAAATTCAGGCGGTTTACTTTTGAAATCCACCCAGCTTGGCAAGGTAGGTTGATCCTCTGGGTTCAGCTGGGTCCGAGAACCCGCTGAGCACACAAATTGAGTACAAATTTTAATAGGGATTTTCTCTTCTTTTTCAGATTTTCTAAGCATGTGCATGGGTCACACAAGGTTAACCGTCTAAAGATATGTTTTCTCTGATTTCCTGGATGATTTTCCGGGTTTTTCTTGCTCGGTTTGGATTCCTTTGGGCTTTGATGGGCGGTCGATGGCTACAAGCGAGACTACAACGCAGGCGTGGCACTGAGCATTGCATTCCAACTCGACTCCTCGGCCAGCGTTTTGCCAAACTCCTCGACCTCGCTCTACCCGTAGTTTTCATCTGCCTATACTTCTTCTCGCTCTCATATTTCCAGTTTTATAAATAGATTTACAACTAAATTTACAACAAATAAGCAGCTACCAAACAAGTTTTATCCTCTGTGAAACGGCCTTGAAGCAATGCATCACAGGGAAAGTCCCGTTGCTACCTCCTTTGCCATACTCCTTGGTCTGTACGAGCAGCCACGACTGTAGCCCTAGCTTCTAGGGCAAGGAGCTATAATGGAACCATCCCCGCTTCGTCTGATATCCGAATGCTTTTACTATAACTTGGCACAGCTATCGCTCCGGATCATATCTAAGCAGCCGACTTCAGCACACTGTCCAGGAGCAGCCTTCGTTCCAAGTGCGTTTCCTGTGCGTTGCTTACGAGGACAAGTTCAATTAAAATGCCACATTTGGCCAGACGATGGATGGCTTCCTTATTTTGAAATAGAATTTAACCTTAAGGTCTGATCTCTGATTTATCGGTCACTTAAATTTTATTTCCTGCACAGTACTATAATAAATAGGACGGCTGATTAAAAGCTTCACAGCTTTCAAAAACTCCACAAAAGTGTTTCTATTCATATGAACAAATTTTATGTTATCTGAGCATAAGTCTTTAACAAAAATGTTCCGTAGCAAAATTAAAAAATGTTTCACTAAAAAAATTTATTTTTATTGAAAAAAAAAATATAATCATGCGTTAGCCAAATTAAAATTTTTACCCAGAAATCTTTATTTTTCTTCAATCGTAGTCACCTTTTGAATTTCAAAAGCCAACTGCTTTGAATTTAATAATCAAGTAGGCTGAGCAAAATGACATGGTCGACTGTCCAAATGATTAAATGGTCATTCAGCTGTTGGCAGCCCCAGGGACAAGTTCTCCCTTGATTTTGATTTTTGTTTTCTATTTTATTTAAAATTTGTTCTCAGAAACCAATGCAAAATTGAATTTTCTTTTTATTTCTTGAAAAACCCATAGAATTGGGGAACCGAAACTAAAGCAATGTTTGGTACCATTGGGGAACCGGAGCATACAGCTTTCAATTTCATTTTTCTTTATATTTTTTTAATCGGCAAAGTTTATAAATAAGCAGATATTCCTTTGATTAAATTCCATTGAAAAAATCTGGTCACACTGGACTTACGCTCCACCTTGATGTAATATTATATGCTGAAGTAAGCTAAATTAATTATTTTTTTTTTCTTTTATTTTCGTTTGATACTTGTTGCCATAACATATCTGCAAATTTCTCATTCTGGGTTTTTGTTAGCGATAATTTCAATTGTTTCAGCAAATTTAATAATTTACATTGACATTTTTCTGTGGAATAGAATAATTTGCCCAGGACAGCTTTGCTTTAAATTTTTCTTTCTGTTTTTAAAAAAATGAGACAAGAATCCTTTATAGACTTTCCGGTAAGATCGGCATTAACTTATAAATCAAGCCCTCATGTCAGACTCTGTCGAATGCTTGTGGAACATCCAAAAAAACTTCTTTTATCAAAAGGCATCGAGAATGTGATCAACTACCCTGTGAACTTGCTCAACTGCACTATGGCGACTACTAAACCCAAATTGGTGGTCTGGATTGGCAAACTCAAAAGAGTCAAAAGCCGTTCAAAAATTTCTGAGAAGATAGGGAGGAGGCTAATGATACCATAAGAATTCACATTATGTGGTATCTTGTCCTTTTTCGGCACCAAGAAGATGATCCAAACTTTTTTAAAGCATCTGATTCTGTATTCAATCTTCTGCGATCAATCTTTGTAATTTTAATATTCCTGTCATTAGTCTTCATTCCTTCTTTGAAAGTTGTAAATGAAATAGTTTACTATTGCGTGTTTGGCACATTATTTTGAATATTCTTGTAGAGTTTCTTTATCTTAAACTCAGGTACACAACTAAACTCAGGCACCCACAACTATAGGTTTTCGTGTAGTTAGTGTGAAAAGAATACAAATTTACTATCATGAATAAAAAGAGAATTCTTTAATTCTTCTACCCTTTACATTGTGCCCATACGGAGCTGAATAGTACTGTTGCGCTTTACAGCACATAAATGGAACCAATGTTGACAACTTTTTAAAATTGGTGGTCAGATAGGCTTGACGAGAAGCAAGTTGTCTGTATCAAAGCAACAGCACAGAGGAAGAGAGATAGAGGGGAAGATTGAGAGGCGCTTTAAGTAACGTACTTAATAAATTTGAGTTTCAACTGTTCTCAGGTCTTTTAACCGGATGAGCGAGACGGACATTGTCTTGACTGTACTCAGAGAGCGATAATAACAAAAAAACAGAAGATTATTTCGCTGTTAAGTTTGTTGCGAGAGCGACAATAATAAAGAACAGCTGATTATTTCGTTCTGGCATCTGTCCCTCTAGAAATTTCCCTCGATTAATAATAGCTGATTTCAGTGGATGTTGAAATATTAATGTAAAGAAAAATTTGTTTTAGGTTCTTGAAAGTGCAGTAAACACCGCTAGCACCTTATACTTAAGTGTATATTGTTAAAATATTTTTTTCTTTAATTTTTTTTGGAAATGATTTTGAATGAAATAAAATTTAGTGCTCGAAAAAATTCTAAAAAATGAAGTAATCCAAAATGATTGCAAATAATGTGATAAAAAAGAAAAGAAATTAAAATGCAGCAAGGGAGAACTTGTCCCTTGGGCTGCCAGCAGTTGAATGACTTTCAAATCAGTTTGTCTGGGCACCATTTCAATTATCAAATTATCATAGCCTACTTGGATATTTAAAAAAAATTCCAAGACCAAGAGAGACTTAATATTGACACTCCTTAGCAAATTTAGTAGATACAAAAATATTTTGATTGAGGTGAAGCGTCTCTGTTTTAATGTAAAAAAAAGTAGTTGGAGACAGGTATACCGTATTGTAAGGGGTCAATGTATCAACTGGTTGTACAGCAAATAGTTAAGCATGGGCAACGCTACGTATGAGTAATAAACTTTGAAACAATTGTAAATTTAGCCAACTTTTTCTTTTGTTGTAATTTAAATGATACAAAAGGCAACTTATAGGAAATTTTTCAAAACTGAGTTACGCTCTCATCGTATTATAGGTATTTTTTAGTATTTAAATTTTGTCCGTCTCCCTTTCTTTATAAGGAAGTTTTGAACAATCCTTGAGCAACTTCCACAACAATTGAGCGAATTATTGTTGAATTACGAATTATTACGACAAGAGCTTAAAGGTGTCTTTACACTTATCATATAACTCTAAAAAGTTGCTTGTCAAACTACTCTAAAAAGAAACTATAGTGAGCTATTACACTCACAAGTTACAAGTGTATTAGAGTAATAGCTCATATTACAAGTGAAATAGCTTATCATAGATTCTCTTTAGAGTAGTTTGACAAGCAACTTTTTAGAGATATATGATAAGTGTAAAGACCCCTTAAGTGACTACAATTTTTATGTTGTTTTAAGGTAGTAAGTAGTCTGGTAACTTAAGCCTATTTTCATGACTTCTTTGGAGGGTGGTTTTTTATAGGAAAATAAAAATGAATTATCTTGAATATTTAGAGTGTTTTTTTTTACATATTAAAAATATAAAAAAAAATTTATTTGAACAAATTTAATAGTTTATTACTATTATTAATGTCACTCGAAGTTGGAAACTCAAAAAAAAAAATGTACGTGGGTGGCTTGGGTGATTTTGGCTCTTGATGTTATTTGAAATCAAATATTCTTGATTTTTATTTTTTAGACATGTCATTCTGGTCGGAACTACTGAAGTTAAATTTCAAGGGTAAATAACTTTGAAAAAAAAATTCCTTTAATTTTAGCAAAGAAAGGGTTGTAAAATAAAAAGTTAGGGGTGAAAAAAATGCTCGTTAGTACCGACGAGAACTATAAGTGTGTAGAACTGCCTGTTACAATTTGAAAGCAATCGGTTCAGTAGAAAAAAAGTTAGGACCCGGGCCGACCAGAAAAACAATGTTTTGAGAAAAACGCGTTTAAAGTTCGACAACCTTTAGATTGGACTAGGAAACTCGTTATAACTCCCGAAATATTTCGAATTTCTGTCTGAAATTTTCACAGTATATTCTTAAGACATTGTACTTTTCGATTTTTTTAACCCAAGTTACCAGCTTAAACAAAAAGGCAAAATTATAAAATTTGCCCTAAAATGTATGCTATGTTTTTTTGAAATGTATTAATTTAGGTGATATTTGCCTTAAAGCTGATTCATTTTGTTTACCTATAACTGGTACGAAATGCTGGTAACTGGTATAGAAATGTTGAGTGTGGATCTAGAGGAGACCTAAAAATTTGTAAGGGAATGAAGTAGTAAACAAAATCTTGGCTGGGTTTGGTCTGGAGAGCTTCCTTTTTTAAGGGGGTCTTCTACCTTTGAAACATTTTTTTTTTAGATTTTTTTGTTTCGCTGCAGATTAATATAATTCTGGCCCGCATCTTAATCAAGAGGAAAACAGTTTTTAAATTTTTTTTTTACACTAAAATACAAAAAAAAATCTAAAAAATGGAGTATTTTTTTTTAAAGGCCGCCAATTTTAAAAAAAAATTTTTTTAAATATCATTGAATTACGGGCCAGAATTACATCAATTCTGATCATAACCTCATTTACCGTTTTCAACTCCGATAACCTGGAGTTCCGGAATCTTGGCTACCATCTCTTCACCTTTTGTTTTGAAGACCTAAATTGGGCCTAATTTTGAACAGCCCTCGATTTCAAAATTGTTTTGTATTATTGCTTTGATTTATATTTAACCCTCCGATTAGTGAGTCATCCGTTGCCCTTATACGAGGTACAAGGTCCCCAGGGACCTATTTCTATCTGAATGGAATTTTGTATGAAAACGCAATTTTTTTTAATTTTGTTCTGGTCTGTTTTATTATTATTTACTTATTTTAAATTTATAGTGAATTTTAGAAAGTAATTTTTTTTTTATTAGATAATATTATTCATTTTTAATGAGTTTTCCATAAAAATCTTAAAAAAACTATTGTTGTGTAGAGTGTCACTCTTCCAACATATTTTGTGTGCAGGGTAGCATCGATGCATAAGTGTTGAATGCTCTGCACAAACTGGATTGCTACAGGAATAGCAATAGGCCCTTGTTTTCCGCTGCCGTGCGTACTCAGTACGGCAAAGGCGACATGACGGTCTGTTCGTTTTAGGAGCAAACGACGATGAAGCTCTTTCTGATGGTCTTGATAATATCTTAAAAGAACAAAAATATGTAGTTCATCTGCTTTTGAAAGTTAGAACTGTGTTTTCCTTCCTTTACATCAAATGCTTCCTTTGCGTTCCGTATTTTTGGATATGCGGTTATGCGGTTGTTTAGCGCTCGTTCCTCGTTGGGCCCCATAACTCTGTAAGAGGTTCACTATTCGATTTAGTGAGTCCAGCATACAAAATAATAGCCAAAAAGGCATCGAATTCTTTCAAAGTGATTGGTTTCCATTCCTTTGCGTTCGTTGGATTTGCCAAATTCCATGCAGCTGTCACTTCCCTGCCTTTTCGATTTGATTCGCGTATTATGATGAACGCCATATCTTCGGTGATAAGCGAGCGGAATATGGTAAAGGGATCATATGTGGTTCCTACTGGTCCCGGTTTTCTCCTTTGTATGCGTTATGAGCACGAGTGCGGTAAGTCGGTGGTGCATTTTTACTCCATTCGGTGCCATCTTTGGAAATGAATTAATTCTCACTTGATTGCGGAGCTCCAGTTTCTTCCTCTTTTATCATCGTCGTCATCACTAATATCTTCATTGATGTCTATATGTGGTTCATTTTCGGCATCCGAATCATCAACATGAAAGTTTGGTTGATATGTCAAGTCGTCATCATCCACACCTTCAAGACGAAATGCAGGTTCATCGTCATCACTCATCTCCGCACTCATGAAGTTTGCAAATCTATCATCCACTGCACGTCTTTCATCCTCACTCATTTGCTGGTAGCGTGTACTACGACGTACCACAATTTCAGCAATATCTAAATTTTCATCTGCCATTGCATTTTAAAACTAATTTTTACTATAAGTACAGTATGGGTTGTGCCCTGAATGCATGGCAAAATAATCGAAAAGTAACTCTAATTCAAAGAACATGTTTGCGATGTATTTAAACAATAAAACAATTTTAAGAATCGCAAAAGAAAGTGCATTTATTAATGATTTATTGAAATTTCAGTACAAGGTCCCAGGGGACCTTTTCACTCGTTCCCGTACTAATCACCTTTAAATCTCAATAACAACTAAACTACTGGTCGGATCGCTTTTAACTTTCTTTTTAAACGATTCTAGATAAAATTTCCTTGGAATACAGTGGTGGTTGGGTATACTTTCCATGGACCATCAGGGAGTAATTTCGTTTGAAAATGAAAAAGGTCCCCAGGGACCTTCTCACTCATCGGAGGGTTAAGATTTTTATCTCGTAAACCATTTGGAATTTTGCTTTACTGTTTTTAGGGAAGTTGTAGCTCTTCAATTGGCTCACAAAATATTTTTCATTTGCTTATGGCAACTTAAGGCAACAACTTTCGTCACAATGCTTTATATGACTAGAAACACTTTTGTAGAGCATTGACATCAGAATGCTTTTGAATAGCTGTCTTATTTATATGAAGCATAGTGACGAAAATAAAATTTATGTCATCTGAGATCAGGCGTTTAACCAAAAATTCCAATTTTCTTACTTGAAATTATAAAAATTCAAATAAAAAATATTTATGATTTGTTTAGTGTATAAATCAGGGAACGTAATCATTATAAGTTATAAAATAAAACTTAATACTTAATGATTATTTTTTAATTTTTTTAATTTGCTCACACAATAATGCTTATTTTTAAGTAATATTTTAAAACTTAGGCGATAATCATTATTTGTGAGCGAAAAAAATAAAACTTAAAATAATGATTATTCCATGAGTTTTATTTTTTTCGCTACAAAAATAAAACTCAACAAGGAATTGTGACCTTATCAAAAGGAACTTTTTTTCTTAAAAAATTTTTTATCCCTAATTTGGATTTAACCGATTCGTCTTGCTTCACTTATTCAGGATATGCATTAACTCTACCAATGTTTCTTATGATAAGGTCACACTTCCTGGTTGAGTTTTATTTTCAGCGAAAAATAAAACTCCGATTTTCGAGTTGTATTTTTTTTCGCTCAAAATAATGATTATCGCCTAAGTTTTATAATATTACTTAAAAATAATCATTAGAATTAAGGAATATAGTTAAAACTTATAAAAATAAAAATCATGCGGATTTTCATAGATAATCGAAAAAGAATCATTTTGGTATAATTAGAATTCTTCTACGACGATTCTAAGTGGATGATTTTTTTGATTTTAAAATAAAAAAATAATCATTATTTACGATCCCTGGTATAAATGCAGGAGGAATTAATTAACTATTTAATTAATCTATTAAGAAATTTATTTTACAGTCTCTAACGATTCATTCCAAAGAATACCGTTTGCCATCAATCTGACAATAATGTTTCACATCATTCTCCCAAAAAATTTTTCAAGTTCAGTTTATGTGTATTTGTTTAATGGCTTTATCAACTGCCAAACAGTTGCACTCAATTCTGGTAACATCGTCTCCAGTGCACACGCTCAGTTTGTTGTTTGTCATTTTGACACACTTTCAGCAATTACAACAATGTTTGTTTGCACACTGTTGCGGCTACGGTCACCGCCTGCGATCCCCTACCCCCCCCTACCCACCCCCTTGAATGTCCGCAACCCACTTTTCTCATTCATGATGATGGTGACATACTTGCAAACACCTACATAACACGCCAAGCAACATTTATAGCAGTCCCCAGTGAAGTGAGGGCGATGGGTGGGGGGGGAGGGGAGTGCGGATGGTAGCATGTCTCGTTGGGTAACTCGATTGCTGTTGCATATTTGATTTCAATTGAATTGCTGTTGAGTGCTGCACACACACGCACACTCGTACGCACCAACATGGGCCAATGCAACGCTTATTTGACATTTGATTTGACTACATTTTCAAAGGGATTGACATTTGGCACATGCCACAGGCCAGTGAATGGCAGATGAAGTGCGGGGTTGGGGTGGGGTTGTATATTGATGATTTTGGTCAGTTTTGATAAGCTTTAACAATGGCTTTGACGGAAATTGTGCGCCAAGCGCCTTTTAAGACACACACATACACTGAAAATTAGTGGAGCATGTTAAATGAAACCCCAGCTAATGCCAAGAGCAAAAGGTTAAAGCATCTGGCCACATGCAATCCATGTAACTCATAGCACTTAAGTGCCCAACCCTGGGCTATCCATAAACTCATTTGCTTATCAGCCTGGCTGGAGAAGAAACTGTTGATGGCAAATTGTTTTGCCAGCCAGAAAACTTGTTTTGAAATACTTTTCGAAGCATTTTGCAAAAACCGAAAAAGGGCCAGAGCGAGTGCTCAGCCACGCCTCGGCAAGCCAGTTACCAGAAACAAATGATGCAATAGAATTTTATGAGCCACACTAAATGTGGCTAATAGATTTCAACAACGTGGCAATAGAAAAGATACTGCCAGCGTCTAAGCCGGGCAGCATCGATATGTGTGTGTGTGTGTGTGTGTGGGTTTGCGCTTTATTACAACAATTTATTTTTATATTTGTTTGGCAAGTTGCGTAGAAATTGCCCAATGTGAACGCTTTGAGCCACTGAAAATCGCTCAAAAACTTCCAAAAGGCGGTCACACACACACACACACATAGAGAGAGAGAGAGACTTACACTAATGTGCATACTTTTGGGCTAGTTGTTCTCTTAAGTATTTAGGCCAAAAGTATTTTAATTTGTGGTGGCAACTTTTTGTGCCCTTTCCTAAATTATAAGTCTCCCAACTATCAAAGGAAATGCTTGCTTAAGGGGTAATAGTCTAGTGAGGAAATCATATCTCATTTTAATTTTATTATAAGATATCAAAAAGAATGAGACAAAATTTTAAGATTTTTCCCCATTGGGGGTGGATTTTCCCAAATTAGAAAATGATTTTTTTAAGAATTTCTCGCGAAGAGCTTACACATTGGTGTAAGCGACGCACAGTGGTTAGCTTTCCAAAAACTCGTTGCAATTTAAATTTGACAAAACTGTTGATGCACTTCAATTAGGAATTGATCAAGCAATTTAATAAGGTAGCGGTTATAATTAAAAAAAATTTTTTTTCTCTAACAGCTTGGCTATGTTGGCCCATTTTTAATTTTTTAATAAAATATAAAAAAACGTGTTTCAAAGGCAAAGTAAATTGCATGTCTTTCTAAAAACAATTTAGCTAGAGAGTTAAGTTTTTTTCCTGTTTTAAGGGATTAATTTCTAACAAGATTTAAAAAAACCAACCAAAAATATATTAATTAATTTCACTAGTTTATAAAAAAAAAAAAAAAATACCGATTAAAGCTGTTATTTTTTTCTTATGTACTTTGGAATGCTGAGCTCAAAATTAAATTCAAAAATTTTTTGTATGTATACGTTTCTGAGTTAGAATTTTTTTTAGTTTTTCTGTAGGTACCCCTACATTTTATGACATATCTCGAGATAGAAACTTTAGATGTCGTCAAGCATCAAGGTATTAATCTAAAGGGTATGCAATTTTTAATAATCTAGTTGAAGATCATTTTCCAATCGGTTTAGTAGTTTGAATGTTTACAAGCAAAAATATATCGAAAAATATTTTTTTTTTCCCCAAAACGTGCAAAATTTGATTTCTTAAAATCTGTAAAAGGTTGTTCTTACAAATAGTACTTTTACGAAGAAAATAAGGCGTTGATAAAGAATATCTATGGATAAATAGAGGAGTTGTGAGCCATTGAGTACATGTACCAACATTCAAATTTCAGTGTTTTAAGTATTTATTAGAAAATGTTTTTATTTTTTCGTCGTTAATCCTAATATTTTTCTGTGATTTGGTTTCTATTGGAACTCGTACATTGAGCAAAAACGAAGTAAAATAAAAAAATATTTTTAATAAACACGTAAAACTGTCAAATTTGACTCTTAGTACTTTCACAAAATTGCTCATAACTTCGCTATTTATCTACAGATTTTCGTCATCATTAAAAGAAAAAACAATTTTCTAAAATTTTAATTTCCAACCATTTACAGATTTTAGAAAATCAGATTTTTTTCCAGAAAAAAAAATTCTAACTCAAAAACGTATCCATAAACAATTTTTTTGAAATTTATTTTTGAGTTCAGCATTCCAAAATACATCATTTAAAAATAATGGCTTCAATGGGTCTTATTCGCTGTAAGCTAGTGTTATTTAAAAAATTTTTTTTTTGTATCCCTTATTTTTCCTAATTTTCAATAATAAACTTGACTTGTAAAAAATGGCAGGGCATGCTCAGGTTTTTGAGTTTGCAAAAAGTTAGAGATAATATTCAAGAAACAAGCTAACAAAAATAAACATTGCTACAATTGCGATTGGAGATATTTGCCATTTTTCATACCAACCCATGCTTACTAATCGACCCTATGAGGTCGGCCAGTAGAGCATTGTGCGGAGCTGTTGCTCAATAACTTTTTTATTTAAAATGCTTACCTGCAAACAATTAATTTAAACAGTAATAAGATCAAAATATATAAATTTTATTTTTGCCTACTCAGCCTACTTGAAAAAAATAAGTAAATATACCTGCATACGTATAATTTTTAAATTCTGCTCAAAGCTATTTTCAATATTTTCAAATAAGGCAGCCATTTCAGGCGAATACATTGATTTGATGCCGGAATGGCTCTTACATATCTTAATGATGAAGTTTTGGGATCCTATGAAGCTAATAACTTGTTAAATGTATCTTCGTTTATTGCCTTCAAGAAAACTTGCATGTGTTCGAGTACCTATATCTTTTATATTCCTTGTTCCTTGATTCTTGGGCTTCTTCCGACAACTCCCCAATAGGCAGAGATTGATACTCTATTATATGTTGTCCATGATCAACAACCTTATGAACAGTAAGTGTAAGCCATTTGTTTAGACTATAAAGGTATAGGTTCAGTTCCCAATGAAGATACAATTTTTTTAAATTTGATTTTTTTTTAACAAATTTTTTATTTGTTTTTTTATTTAAAAAAATTATTTTTTTTTTTAATTTAAAACTACTATAATAAATATTTAAAAATATATTTTGACCATTTAACATTTTTTTTCTACATGAAATCAATCTATAATCAATTTTGATTAAAAAATCATAATTTTGAGTTTGCCGAGCTTTTTACGCCCCCTTTGGTGGGCGTGATATATAAACACTTAACGTCTAAAAAATCGTTGAAGTTTGCAGATTATTAGGAAAAATTGTTGTAAAAAAATCAAGTCGATATCTCAAATAGTTCCAAAGTTATGATTTTTGCAACGAGCCAAAACCTAGCGGTTGATAAATATTTTTTAAATCTTTTAAAATAATTGGGAGAAAGAAAAATATTCAAAAATTTTCCGTACCAACTTTTCTGAGCATTTTTCCCCCCCTTTAGACCTTTTCTTTCTTTATTGGATCCTTTTTCACACTTGGAATACATACTCCATTCAACTCTAGTGTTTGCCTTTGCTTTAAATTCACCCCAAGTTAAGTCGATACTTCGAGGCAATTTCCAAGTCTTTTTTGGTCTGTCTGTTGCCCTACAAAGGCTAGTCTTCAGCTTCCTTAGTACAACTTTCATCACTAGCCTGGACACCCGTTCACTGTGTTCTGCAATTTCCCTTAAAAACTTAACTTTTTCAACTTAAAATTCTTGTGAAAAATTTCTTTTGCACACAATTCCAATTCCAAAACAAAATTCATTGCCACATTCTCTGTTCATCACATAAATGCGACACTCATTTCGTTTGATGCCACCTTGGGGCGTGATTATGAATTGTGAGTTCAGATTTGATGCTCTGACTTTTTGGCATGCAAATGTGGGGGAGGCCATAAAAAAAAAAAAAAAATATACAAAAAGAAATCAAGCCATTAAAATCGTACCAAAAAGTTTACCAAGAAATTTCATAAGCTACCCACCAAAAAAAAAAAAAAAAAAAAAAAGCCTGCCAATGAAGTGGCAGCTGTCCAAACACAGACCGCGCTGAGTAGTTAACTTAACCTTTTCAGTGGGGAGTAACCTGAATGCGGCCAATTTGTATACATCCAGTGCATAGCTCGAGGATAGGCGGAAAAAATCAATTTTGCAGGATAGGCAACACAGCGAAAGGACCAAGGCAAAAAAAAATCAAATTCAATGCTCGCTGCCCAAACAAACGACCCATGTCAATTACGCGCTGAAAGCAAATATATTACAATATCATAAAAAACAAAAATGAAAATGAAAACTCAAACAGCCAAAAGTCGGCGCACAATGGCCAACTTCGCGCCCTCCTCCTTCTCACCGCCCTTCGATCACCCAATAAAGGCTCAAAACAAACAGAGGAAAGGAACATTTTGTAGCAAAAGTCTAAAGTTACGAATAGCCCCTATTATATACACTGGCCCAGGGAGGTAAGGGTGACTTCGGCAGTGAGACTGGTAAGACAGATGGACAAATAGTGGAAGGGAACTCATTAAAAACATACAGCTTACTCATGGTCTTGAAAGAAGCAGGCAAATATGTTGGTAAATTAGAATCTTCTTCGGCTCGAACACTTCGGTTTTTAAATAAGATGCCACGATACATAATGTACAATGATGCCGAGATAACAATCAAGCACTATTCTTGTTGCATGCGCAAACACGTGCTAACATTTAAGGTAGAAAATTTAGCTTATTACTTCCCACCCACATTACTTCCTAAGATCAACATATTTTGAATCAGCTTTTCGGTTTATTACTTCTTGTATTTTTAGAAGAATAGTATGATATTTCCCTTTTTGGGTAAACACGAACCTGCACGAAATTTAAATCAGACTAAAATCTGATTCCATCTGGTCTACTCGCTGATATGAAATGCAATCCCGCAGATACAATAAACAATACAATTTTGTTTAAACAACCAATTGTAAATGTAATTCTAAATTTCACAGAAAAATTACAAACTCATCAAAGAATTAAGAAGAATTTTTATGGACGAGTGCTTAGACTCAGATGAATTAAAAATAATTTATTTATTACATTAGATAGCTTATGAAATAAAATATCTTATTACATATAAGCTTAAGGCCTTGGTTGCTATAGCTTAGCTCTAAGTTACGCAAAATTTGGTAATTTCGCAATAATTTCTTTATAATAATAATAATAAAATCTTATTATTACGACTCTGAGCGAGATAAAAAAAATTATTTCGGCACAATACTTCGTGCACGTATGCTGTTCAAAAGGATTTAGCTTTCAAAGCTGTTTAAAAGTTAAAAAACTATTGTTGTTAAAAAAAAATTTTTTATTTATGTTTAAGCTCTTCATTTTTAAAAATATTTTAAATCAACCGATCACTTAAAAAAAATTTTTTTACGACCAGCATTTTCGTTTTTGCTTTTTGCGAAAAAAGAAGTCAATTTCTCAATTTCGGCGGAACTGTTTTGGGGAAATTGAGGACATGTCTGAACCAAACGAAAAGTAACAGGCTGATGAAACTTTCTTGATAAGCATCAATAGTTCTGTTCGTCAGTCCTGACAAATGCCAAATGACAGACTTAAGTTAAATATAATTGCTTATTCAGGGTGGATTTTTTGAGATGGTTACCCTCAGACCCTCTTAAGGTCTTTTAAAGGTACTTTATTTCATACTTTACTTTTCTTTATTTTTCATTACCCTATGTCGTATATGTTGAAAGTATAGGCAGATTAAGGTCATTATGTGGCCCTGGATGGATGTGGGTTTGCACTCTGCACTTGCTCAGCTCTTCAGATAGGGTGAGGTTCTTTTTAATAGGATATTTTTCGGATTTGTTATCAGATTCAGGACATAGCCAGTCTCAAGCATTAAGCACACTAAAAGTTCGAAGATATCGATGAAAAAATTCAAATTCTGTCATAACAGTACATATTATACTACAGCGGATTTTGCATGTTTTTAGATAAAATATAATTCTAGTATACCAGGGTAAAATCGTTTTTACAGGAACCTTTGTGTGGTTTGAGCAGGTTTTTTTTGTTATTTGTAAGTTTATGTGACTGTTGCCTATCATAATTATTTGTTTTGCTCGACTATAATTCATCTGATCTGAAAACGGTATATAGTGGTGATAAGCAATGATGATTTAAATATAGGGGTAATTTTTTAAGCGAAGTTTTAAAAATTTGTATTCGGATCGATTGCCATTTACTTTTTAAAGATAACTTCATGTTTAATGTTTTCGCGGCTCCATTTCAAATGGTCCATTCGGAAGGTCCAATTTTGCTGGCGACGAATTAACATTTTTTTTTTTACAGAGCACTAATTTTGATAATAAATTTCAACAATTAACAATCGCTGCTCGTTTGTAAGTCATTACATGATGAAATGGCAGAGTATACTGAAATCTTTTCACTTTGAAAGATGACGTTTGCACGCCATTACCAACCAGTACTGTCAACCTGAGAAACTTATTTTCTAAATAATCTTCTTTTATATGTCTTGAAGGTACGAACAATCTAACTCTAAAATTGCGGGAATTCAGGTTTTTTTTCAAGTTGCTAATATCCAAAATAAACTTGATCTGCCTGAAAGTATAAGGATGCAACAGGAAGTCCCATGCACTGCAAGCCTCTAGCTCTTACCATCTCTGAGATCTCTTCGTTCACATACGGACTGATGGATTCTAATTCATATTTAAAGAAAAACAATTTTTTATTTTACTCGAAACGGGGAAAAATTTACTCGAATTGGGAACAATCCTGATTATGATTCGAAATATTAAGCTTTGTGAAATGAAGTAGCAAAATTTATAATGTAAAAGATCCTCAAATTTTACATAAAAAGACCTTGGACTTCAATTTTCTATCAATATATATTATATTTTCTCCGCGGACAGATGAGAACAGTTGTTACTCTATAAATAATTGTTATCGGATCAGATCGAAAACGGCTTATGCATTTATTCGAAATAAAAGGATTTTTACTCGAAACCTAAATGAAAACGATTCGGAAATGCAAACGTATTACTTCTTAAATCCATTCGAAATGGGAACATGCCGGAATAAAGAAAAAAAAGATTAGATAAAAACTTTGAAAATTTTTACCACTTTAATATATAAAATGTTCTCTTTTTATAGTAAAGATCTCCAGAGTTTGAATTGTTGTCGTTTCCTGTAAGTTACAAGTAAAGTAAAAAGATAATAGCAGAATATTTCTTAGGTAGCATTAAAATTTTGTTCGTCCAAGCAAACGCTTCGGCTTATGCTTTGAATGTATATGTCAAGTACTAGAAAGTGTGATGGTTAATTCTGGCCTGTCCACTTTGCTCAAATTTAATGTAATTTATAGAAGTGGGAAAGGAAAATGTAATTGCAATTCAGTAATCAAATGAAATATTGATTTGGTGTTAATATTGAAGCCAAGGCCGATTATATTTCTAGTTTTTTTTAACATTTTTGAAGTAGGTTCTAAATTTTGTTTATACCTTAAGAGCATTCCATTTGCCACTTTGCTCATTTGAGTTTTATTTGCCATTTTTCATTCTTATATATATATTTTTTTTTTCAGCTGTTTATTTTTAGCAAATTGCGCGCATTGACTAACTTTCGCTGAGCACGAAATGAAAGTGCGCCAAAGGGCAAAGAGTAGGGGCGGGGTGGTCCTGCCCATTGAATGTTGCCGATTTTACTTTGTGTTGAGTGCAAGTTAAATAAATTATCGTAAAGCGGAAACTGAAGCAGTTGCCACCAGCCGGGGGGAGTCAAAGACTTTAAATTACCACATTTACAAGCCATTTGCTGTCCAGCCATAATTTGCCTTTGTCACACACACACAACCCGGACCAAGCGAACACACACACACACAGACAGAGCAAGGGCTGAACGCGGCCAACTGGCGTTTGGCCATAATGAGCAAGTCAGTAAGATAGCCCCCCCATTGAAATGGGTTGGGCCCCAAAACGCATTTCCTTTTGGTTGCGTTGCGTTGATTGTCAGTGAGGTCTTTGGCTCATGTGCAATTGTGCAGGATACTGGCGCAGGGACATGGACATGGGCGATAATTGAAACTATTATTAAGCCAAAGTCAAATCCTTGCCAAATAAGTTGCCATTCGACTTTTTTTTTGTAGCTTCTAAGGCGCTTTGTCTGACCCAGGTAAGCCCTAAAAAGCTGATAAATGATGACCAGCAGGAGCAAAAGAAGTTGCCAACTGAAACTTAAAATCTGCAACTTTGCTGGGTGTCCTTTGTGTGCCTGTTGCAAATCCTGTTAACTTTTGCTTTAACTGACTTGACATGCAATCCCCTCCCCGTTTGCTGTTCTACGGTGAGGTGAGGTGTGGTAGGGGGGGGGGGGAAACAAAACATAGCCTGTTTGCTTATAAAATATGCAGCAGCAACACTCATTGGCAGCACATTTATGCGATTAGATGCAACAGGAAGTGGGCAACTGGCAGCTGCCAGTTGATGTGTGCCAGGACACGCACAAAACCAAGAATCACAAAAAAAAAAAAAAAAAAACTAAAACTGCTGCGTTGACAGTTTGCCCAAAAACTCCAACCCTCTTCACACACTCCCCAAAAAAAAAAGAAATAATAAAAAGGCAACAAGCCACTGACAGTTGTTTTTGTCTCCTTTTGCCTGGACAAGCAAGCAAGCAACAAAAAAAAAGGTGACAATGGTTCTCTGACAAACGGAAAAATGACCAGAAAATGGGCATTTCCGGCCCACGACACATGTGAGTGTGTGTGTGTGAGTGGCCACCATCCCGTATGGATGTGCAACATATGCGATATTGGTCAGTCATCAAGTTGTGATTGTTGGGCCACTCTACCTCTGCTGCCACTTTCCAGCTTAAGCGTGTGGAAGTAGCGAAACGGAAAACTATTCAACTGCTTACGCAAGGTAAAAGAAGAAAAATCTGTGCAATATTAATCTGACGCAAGGATTTAGAAAGGTTTTTTTTTTTGTTTGTTTGTTATTTAAGCCAAAAAGTGCTTACCAAGTGGAAAAAGAAAATAAGGTCTGTTGAGGTTTCCTTCTCTTTTTTTAGTGGTATAAGAAGTTCATTATATGAAATGGAAGGGGGGAATGTCTTCTCAAAGAACTATCAAAACTCCATGAAAATTGTCCACAAGATCTATTTTTAATAAATTCCGATGGGGTTAATCCTTAGAAATTTTAAGCCAGTTTTTTATAGGCGATATTGAATAAAATCCAAATGATTTTTTAAATGTATCTATTATATTTCTAACATTTATTTTTAAGCTGTTTTTCTAAGACTTGAAATCCATAACATTTGATTGAGGACATTAGAAAGTTTTAACACTTGAAAATTTTTTTTATCTATATATACAGCTGCGAAAAAAATAATAGGACCACCAAGCAAATTTTTCAAAGACGTTATAGCTTCATTTGTAACATTTAGAAACCTTTGAATACGTTTTTTAGAATGAGAAGACTCTTAAAAATTATGAAAGGAAAAAAATTCGTGGTTTATTTACCGTTTTTAACAAATTTAAGGAATTTTATGAAAAAAATAGGGAAATTAGGCGAAAAAAATAATAGGACTTAAATAATGCACTTAAAATTACAAAAATAACTTAAATGATTACTGAAACATAATTGTATATTAAAGCTAAGATTATTCAATAAGTTTCATGTTTATTTGGGATGCCTTTATTGGCTATAAAGGCTGCGCAATGTCCTGGAATCGATTCTATTAAGTCCTGAAACCATTTAAGAGGAATCTTGTTTCAGGACTCCTGAAAGTCTTTCCATACTGATCCTATGATGGTTGGCTTAACTGTAGTAACTGCCTTTTGATATTAGACCACCGATTTTCAATGGGATTAAGGTCTGATGACTGCGCAGGCCTCTTAAAAACTTTCTCATAATGTTTTCTTAACCATTCCTTTGGTTTTTCCTGGGGTCATTGTCTTGTTGAAAGACTCAAACTAGCGGCATCTCATATTCTGTGATAGGAAGCATCAAATATCTAATATATGGATGTATACATGTTGATTCATTAGGATTTTGATACAATAGAGTCGACCTACTCCATAGTAAGAGATACATTCAAATACCATTACACTTGAGCCTTCATGTTTAATGATTTTTCCAGTGTATTTTGAATTGTTTTCTGAGTTTGGAGGACTCCTGACGTATAAACGAGAACCTTTTCCACGAATCATAACAACATAACTGTCATCTTTCTATAAAATATTCCAACAATTTTGGGTTGTCCAATTTAGATGTTCCTTAGCGAATTTCTGTATCAGCTTACTAATATGTGTGGCTTTTAAAAGAGGGACTTTTCCTGGGCCTCCGAGTTTTGAATACTATTCTCTGGTCATGTGAACTTTTGCACTGATGCAGTTATATTTAGTTTTGCCAGTTGAAGCCTTAAAATTATCCCTCTTGCCCTCAAGGATCAATCTTTAGTCTTAAAACTTGGCCAGGAATCGCTTTTGTGCAATTGTTTCAGTCTTTTCTTTCTAGTTTATTGCGTTCCGTATCATTTTATTTGAATACCCAACCAATCGACCAACATTTTCCAATCAATATTAATTTTTTTGAAGATATCGAGATTTTCGAACTGCTGTGTTTTCCACGAGCCTTGCTATTGATTTAATTTACTCCTGATGATCAAAAGAATAAAACTAAAGTCAAATCTCCTAACCACGTGTTTTTTATCAAAGAAATTCACCGAAATATAGCGGTTTCTATGAAGAAGCTAAAGTGGAGCTATTATTTTTTTCGCAAATTTTTAATAATTAAAAAAAAAAAAAAATAGAAGGCTAACATCGGCTACGCCGATGAAACGACTTAACGACCCACATCGTATGGGAAATAGGGTCTTTTTTTGTGATCAAAAGCGATTTGTAGAACACATGGGAATGACTTTCAAATTTTGGAAAATCATCCCCCAAAAAATAAAAAAAAATTGGTCGGAAAACTGTTGTATAAAAATCGTTTACTTTTCATTCGAACAAATCCAAACTTATTTTCACATTTTGGAAAATCCAGAAAATTGGCGAAAAAAAATACTGTTGGACCCAAAATCTTTTTGAAAGCTCTATCTGGAAATTTAAATAAAATTGTATTCACTTTTTTGGCATTCACCCACCCAAGCTGCACCTACAAAAAATATGAAATACATTACTTTAAAATTTTTGAAAATATTTCACGAAAGTCGGAAAATGGGCGTAAATCTGATGTATGGTTTTTTATACGATCAGCTCCAAATTTTTTTTTAAAACTTTAAATAACAAAATTTTTAAAATTACCATCGGGATTTTCAAAATTCGGAAAGTCCAGAAAATTGAAGGAAAAATATTGCAACAATTTTTTGTAGAATTTGATCGAATTCAAAATCATTTTCAAATATACCCCTTAAGTCGGAAAATAGTTGTGAAAATTTATGAATGAAACTCTTTACTTTCAAAGATTAGCTTCAATGTAAAGATTAGCTTTTGAGCTTTGCATAACAAAAATTTCCAAAAAGATTTTTAAAAAATCCGATTGAAGGAAAACCCGAAAAATTGGCGGTTGAAATGGTTAGAAAAATTTATTTTAATATTTTCATGTTCATGTTAACAACCCAGATGGACTTTCTAAAAATGGAAAGCCCGTTGAGAAGCTGTTTTTATTGGGGTACTTTTCAACGGAAATCTTATTTTTAATGTCTTAGTTTTTCACAAGTGCGACACAGAACCGCGGGTATCAGCTACTATCTTATAAATATAACTTAGAAAGGGAATTTGATTCTGGTTATTCTGTAAGTGCGAATTTTTGAATTGTAGGACTTTCTTCTCTGTGTATATATTGCTATTTTACCAGTTAAATATTTCAACTAGAAACATTCGGTATGGTTCCGGCTTTTCAGTTAATATTATAACGGTTAACGGTTTTCGGTTCTCAAAAAAATGTAATATAGGTGCCGGTTTCTATACCTATACCGATAAATGAAATGTAACGCATAACGCGTCACGCTGACATATAAACAATAAATTCAAAGCATATATTGAACCATTTGCTTGGCCAAACATAAAGTTGCAACGGTTTTAAGAAAAGATCGCAATGTCGTTGATTTGATTTGAAATAAACTAAATGCAAAACTGCTGCTTTCTAAATATATCACAAAACCAAGATTTTTTGTAGCATCTGTGTTTGACACATGCAAATATTATATTTTTCTTTTTAATCTACATTAATTGTTTAATGGCTGCAAATTATTGTAATTTAAAAGGCATTAAATTTTTAATATATTTTATTGCCGCCCCAAGTGAGTTTTATTTTTATTTTTTTAATACTTTTCTTACGCCTTAAGACATCATTCATTCATATTAAGGACCATTTCCCTTTTTATACACTTGAAAAGTGTATACATCCGCTCCAGAAGTTTGTAACGCATAGGAAATATTCATTTCCGGACCCCATAAATATATATATTCTGATCAGGACGACGAGCTGAGTTCATTTCCGCTTGTCCGTCCGTCCGTCTGTCCGTCTGTCCGTCCGTCCGTCCGTCCGTCTGTCCGTCTGTCCGTCTTTACGCGAACTATCTCTCAGTTTTCTTAAAGCCATCAGGAGCTGAAATTTTGCACAGAGCTCCTTTTTACTGCACGCAACTAATATAAATGGAAACTGGCCGACCGGATAACTATATCATATAGCTGCCATAGGAACGATCGAGTTCAAGAACAAGTTCTAGTTAGAAAACTTTTGTTTTCATCGTAGCGTCACTAATCTGGTATATGTTAGCTTGAGTATGCTTTCATAATTCTGGAAAATGTATCAAAATCGGATCACTATAGCATACATATAGCTGCCATAGAAAACGATCGGTCGAAAATTAAGTCTTTGTGAGAAAACTTTTCGATTTCCATCAGTCTCCAACAATCGTGTGTATATATTTGTTTTATATGTCGGCTACAATTCGGGCGCAAACGATCAAAATCGGATGACTATGCATATAGCCAAGGCAACCATTCGTCAAAAACTACTTCTAGTGAGAAAAACTTTTGTTTTTTATCGTAGCGTCCCCATTCTTGGTATATATTAGTTTTTATGCTTTCACATAATTTCGAAAACATCAAACGGATGACTATAGCATATAGTTGCCATAGGACCGATCGGTCGGAAAATGTGTTTTACTAAGAAAAGTTTTTTTTATGGTATCAAACTTTTATTATCAACAATTTAAAAATTTAAATATCTGATATCTATATCCTGCTATATTTTTCCAGTTAAATCAGTTGGAGTAAAGTTTTCATGTATTAAATAAGGACAGTCGAAGTTAGCTTTGTCTCGTTGTGATCGCCTTTGGCGCATAATGGTAAAATGCTGACACAGTTTTGTTTGCCAGCAAACAAACAAACATCCGTTTTTTGTTTCTGCCATTTACCATCTCGTTTGTTTTTTGTTTTTGTTTCTTGCATGTTATTACTGTCGGTTCAAGAGCGACCAACGATTTTATTTATTAATGTCGCTGATTGCCATTTGTGCCACTGCATTTTTCAGTCGCGAGTTGCCCAACAACAAAAATGAGAAAAATTGACGCGCCAGACACATTGTTAAAGTGGTAAACTGCATTTATTATATTTATTCATCACGTTTTAAAATCCAGGACAATTCGACAAGCACAAGTGGAGATCATCGATGGCATCAGTGGAAAACCCTACGAGTTCGTACATAAATATGAATTCTTGATGTGTCAGGGTGAGAATATTTAAGATGTAAAAACAGATTGATAAATTAATTCATTGTTTCTTATTTAATTTCATTTAAAATAGTATTTTATTATTAAATGTTAATATGCCATGTGAAATATTCTTAAATATTGTTGTTGGATTTCCATGCCAAGAAGTTGTGTTAAGACAAAGGAATAATTTGCGACTTTGTCCGTTGGTATGAACGCGTCGATCTCAGAAACTGGAATAGAGAAATCCATATTTAAAAGGCACCCCTAGTAGAGTTTACTCGGCTCTTGGTTACCAGTAGAGCAGTTACCTCTAAATTAACTGAGGCACTCCTCAAGGAGGTGTTCTTCCGCCCCTTCTTTGGGTAGTAAAAGTAAACGAGCTGTTACGACTCATGAAAGCGCGAGAACATACTGTGATCGCTTATGCAGACGATGTTGCTACAAAAGACAAAAGAAAATTTCCGCACACTCTGTGTAATTTAATGCCGAATGCGCTAGACAACTGAATGTGGCCTCAGAGTCAATCTAACTAAATCAAAACCAGGTTGTTCACCAGGAAATGTTATGTTTCGGATCTAAACTAAGGACTAAAATTTTAGCGACACGGCTAAATATTTTGGTATTTGACAAAAATAAACTATACTGATATGAGTATATGATCTGGATCAAAAAGGCAATCACTGCGCCATTGCACAATGGTCGGAGTCGTTTTTTGTTTTTTTTTTTTGCCAAAAAGTAAAAAAGAATATTGTTAATTTGTAGAAAAGATTTATTTCTAAAATAGTCAGAAAGGAAAAACTTTATTTCAAATGCAGCCCTGAAAGATTTACGTCGCCCCGAAAGCCAGTTTCTAATAATTAGTTACTGAGCACTTGACTTTTGTTGTGGCAAAATTTTATCAAAATTTTTTTGGCTTTAAAATAATCGAAAGTTTAATTAAAAATTTAAGAAATTTAATTATGGAAAATCATGGAATGTTTAATGCATTTTCGTATGAATTTGTTTTATATATGCGTTTTGTTCATTGTTATACACTTGAAAAGTGTATATTAATTTTGCCCAGAAGTTTGTAACGCATTGAAATATTCATTTCCCGACCCCATAAACTATATATATTCTTGATCAGGACGACGAGCCGAGTTCATTTCCGCTTGTCCGTCCGTCCGTCTGTCTGTCCGTCTGTCCGTTGTCCGTCGGTCCGTCTGTCCGTCTGTCCGTCTGTCCGTCTGTCTGTTTTTAGTCTCTCAGTTTGAAGCTATCGAGCTGAAATTTTGCACAGAGTCTTCTTTTTACTCACGCAACTAATATGTCGGAACCGGCCGGATCGGATAACTATATCATATAGCTGCCATAGGAACGATCGGTCTAAGAACAAGTTCTAGTTAGAAAAACTTTTTTGTTTTCCATCGTAGCGTCACTAATCTGGTATATGTTAGTTTTATGTGCTTCCACATAATTCTGAAATAAATGTATCAAAATCGGATCACTATAGCATATAGCTGCCATAGGAACGATCGGTCGAAAAATAAGTCTTTGTGAGAAAAACTTTTTTGACTTTCCATCGTAGCGTCTCCAATCGTAGTATATATTTGTTTTATAAGTTTCCACAATTCTGGAAAAATTTATCAAAATCGGATGACTTATAGCATATAGCTGCCATATAAACGGACGGTCAAAAAACTACTTCTAGTGAGAAAAACTTTTTGTTTTTTATCGTAGCGTCCCCAATCTTGGTATATTAGTTTTATATGCTTTCACATATTTTCGAAAAAAAATTATCAAAATCATGTTCACTATAGCTGCCATAGGAACGATCGGTCCGAAAATGTTTTACTAAGAAAAAGTTTTTTTTTTATGGTATCACCTCTTTATTATCAATGATTTAAAATTTTGCTATCTCAGATCTCTATAGCATATATATTTTTCCAGTTAAATCAGTTGGAGGAGTTAAGTTTTTTAGAGGTTTTTCTTTTTTTTTATTTCTTTTTATGTTTTTTGTTGTTTAATTCGGTTTCCGTTAAGCAAAGTTTGGTGGGAATTGTCAATGAAATATTTTTTTTAATAAAAGTCTTTATAATATTTATTATTGTGTTCTTAATTTTGCCCAAATACGTAAAATCACGAGTTTTTCAGAAAATTTTGATTTAGAGTTTAGAGAACTACTTGAAACTAAGTAAACAAATGGACGTAAGACAGAAACTCAGCTGATTCAGATTTTATATTTAAGAAATGTGGGAAAAGTTCATTTTTTACAGAAAGAAAAAATTATAAATTTTTATATAAGAAAAAAATATTCATGCTAGTCGGCCAGATGGTTATATGGCAGCTATATGAAAATAATGGTCCAAATAAAACCAAACTTGGCAAGACATGTGCAAACCAAGTTTCAGACCAGTAGTTTCAAATACAACAAAGTAAGTGAAAATCGGCTAGATTTATTATATGGTAGCTATATGAAATAAAGTTCAAAATTGGCCGGAAGTTGGTCTGCTCCCCTCAAATCAAACACTGGCCCTATACTTAAGTATGCAGTCCATTAGGTCAATCATCTCTAATCAGGACTCTTCATAAAGTACAACGCAGTACCAGTTGCTCAGTTTATGAAGAGGAAAGCGTTTGGCAGAAGAAAGTTTGGCCACAAAATATACCTTAAATTACAAAAAATCCTAACGTGATGGATCATTTTGGCAAACAGAATCGTATATATATATACTTCATCATGATACCGCTCGCACGCATACATCTTTGTTTACTCGTCAAAAATTATTGGAACAGAATTGGCAAGTAAACAGTAAACAGTATAGCCCCGACCTTGCAAAAATCTCTTGAAAAAAGATTTTGGGAATTTATAAACTTAATTTAAAAATTATAATACTGTACCTCTTGTCTACCTTTTTACTCAAAAACAAGGTTTGGAGAAAAAAAGCTCATAATGGTCGTTTTACTAGCTTAAAAAAAACCATACAATTACACTTTCCCTTTGCCATTTGCCTGTTGTACCACCCACCATTGCTGACCCTGCCAAATCATCAATGCACAAAAACTGCAATTGGCTCAGGCCAAACTAGAGAGAGATAGAAAGAAAAAATAAAAACCTTTGCCAGCTTGATTATGCTGTTTAACGGCGCGTTCTGATTGACATATCCATTTTGTGCTTTGTGCCAGCAAAATCAAAATTTCCCTTTTATTTACTTTTGACCCTGCAATATTCAGTTGGAACATGCAGTGTGAATTTCAGTTGACTTGACGGCCAAAACAAATAGACATTTTTTTTGTTTCCACTCGTCGAAAACTCGCTGGCAACTTTCATTTATCATGAATAATTTATTAATTTCAAAGTTGCACTTGTTGCCAGTTGTTGTTGCTGTTGCTGCTGGGGGTGCTGCTGCCTCAGCTTTTTGTTTAAATTTTCAAATGACAAAACTTTGCACATGCCAAGCGACTCACCCTTTGGCCGCTTGTTGTTATTTTTTTTGTGCTTTTGGCTTTGGCCAAAGTTTTTAATTAGTCTTTGATAGGAAAACCATTTCCAAGCCAGTGCTCGCCTCGCCATTAAATTTGTCTGTTTATTGAAGTTTGCGGCGAGTGGCTTCGCGTTCGAGTTTGCCCTGGCAATTGTCAGTGTAAATTGCAAATTCATATCAAAATTGCAAACTTGTCTTGCCCGGCGCATGTCTGTTTGTCACACTTATCGCTCTGCCTGTATAACGGGACATGTTTCATGCTCATGTGTCGCATGTCGCTGGCAGCGAGCGCCAAGCGTCTTCGTCTCTGTGCATTTGTTTAATGTTTTTATGTTGCATTTTGCTTGAAATATGCACACGCCACTTTTATTGCCATTGCTGGCTTTTGCCTGCACTCTGGGATTTTTGTGCTCGCTTGCATTTTACACATGGCAGACCCTTAATATCAACTTGCAGAGACAGCTCCCCGCCTCCCTCCTCGTCCCCATCAGCTCTCATTGTTTAGCTCTAATTGCTTTTTCGCTTAGTTTTTCATGTCGAGGCTGGCTTCTGCCTTGCTTCTTGCTGCCTTTTGCCTTGATTTCCCTGCCGCATCGCATTTCCTGCACACACACACACTAACACAAACAACAAAGTGAAAGTAAATACTTAATTATACCAAAAAAGCATAGCGCATTTCTTGCTCCAGCTTACAAGCAGCTTACATTTGCTGCATTACCCAGGGGAAGGGAGGAGTGAGACAATTTAAATTTCGGTTTATCAAAAGTGCTTATGACAATTTGAAAAAAATGTTCTGTAAATGTGAAAACTGGCAAACAATTAGTTCTAAATTGTATAACAATTTTAAGGTTTTTATTTTGTTATGTTTGTGTCTAGAAGTGAAGAAGTTTCAAGTTGAGTTGAACAAAAGGGACTAAGCACTTAACTCTAATGGATATCAAATATGTATGGAGCCAAATTAAAAGAGCTTGGGGATTCTTGGAACATCCAGCCCTTTTTGATATAAACTACATAAGTTGTTTGTAGTTTATGAAATCAAGCTGGCTAAACTTGCTTAGTAATTTTTATCATACAATTCCCCGCCAATAGAATAGGATACCCCTTAACACTGCTTTAAGCCAAGCATGCTAGAGACCTAATATTTTTTTTTAAATTAAAGTTCATTTAATTGTTGTAATATATCCAGAAGAAAGATTAGCGACAAAGTTATAAGTATTAACAAAAAATTATTTACTAAAAACCGCACAAATTCGGGATCCTAATTTTGCCCCACTTGAATGGAACATGCATTTAGTTTGATCGTTATCCTTGGCATGTGGACTCATATTTTTCGTTGATGGAATTTTTTTGTTATTTTTAGATTATTAAATTAAAAAAAAATATAATGGGTCGAGGAAAAGCCTTAACCGAGACGTAAAAAGAACAAAACAGAGCCTTCAAGGATGCTGGCCTATCCTTGGTCAAAATAGCTTAAAAAAAATCTATGTTATAACCGTATTCTTGATAAATGTGTCTGAACATGGAAAATCATGAAAAGCGTTAAATTCGGCCGAACCTTTGTAAAAATCAGTTAAAAATTTGGTGTTAACTATGAGACGCTTTATTTGAATGCTTAGCATATAAAAGGATTAAAATCAAGAAGAAGCCACCTCTTAACCCGGTTCGAAAGGCACAATGCTCAGATTTTACCTCGCACATGTGACCTGCACTTCGAGGTAGCAACGAGTGGTCTATTCTGGCGAATACAAAATTTATTCGGAAGGTCCTGGTGGCTGTATCTATTATTTCCATGACCTTTGCAAAGAAACTACCGGTTGTGATGGTGTGTACAATTGTATATTGAAAGAGGCGTTTCCATACTCTCATAACCTTTTGGGACCTCTCCTGTGAATTTACCAACATTAGGCACCAATACATATTCAGATTCGGATTCAGCAGTTCGAAAACCTTTGAAAACTAAAGTCCGGCTACTGGTTAGAAAATCTTGTTGGCCTTTGTTATTCTAATAAAAGAAACCTTGCCAACAATCATATATATACATATATTCACTCTCTCTACTTCTTTCGATATGCATTTCATAGAGTTGAGAGATTGCCTTTTGCCCTGTTTCTACATGTTCTAGCACGTTAATCCTCACTTGAAAATTTTTTTTCACAAACGTCGTCATATTTTAACGAAGGTCTCTGCGAACTGTGAGATCTTTTAGCTAAGCCGTTTGGCCTAGGCGTTAATGAATCAGTTGGTAAGACAATTGGGGGCAAAGAAAGTGTGCTTATTGCTATTTTGGTTCATATGAATGCTATAAAACATAGTTTTATTTTATAAATTTTCAGAATGCTCCCATTTCACTTTCGATTAAGAGCCAAGTCTAGTAAAAAAGTTTTTGTGAAAATTAATCTTTGGCTGATTGATATTAAATTAGGCCTGTTTGATCGAAATTGCATTTCAGAAAGAATGACCTTTACTACTTACTAGAAAAGCATATATAATAAATATAACTAAAGTAAACAAGAGTTAGAGTTTTTTCGATGTGCCCGATCCGGACAATGAACCGAACATTTTACATTTTTGATCCCTCAAATCTGCACCCCGAACCAGACCAATTTATTTAAATACATATAAATAGTTCGGTTGATGATATTTTTAAGTAATTTTTCAAACAAATGAAATTTGTAATTAAATTAATCAAAATGAAGTTTTTGACAGCAGTAGAAAGTAATTAACATTTATTAAATAGAAAATCAAACATTAACATTATTCATAATCTTGAACAGCATGTCCAAGATTTGTCAATAATTGTCTGAGAGAACATTTTATTATTTTCAAACTAAAAAAGGTTCAAAATTTCATTTGTACGAGCATTTTTCACACTAAAGTTTGTTCATTCAAAAAGTTAAAAGAGATGAACAAATTCTAAAAATACGATGTCTAAACAGGAAAAAAATCCGAGATCATCCCAACTGATGTCAGAAATAGGTCGATTCCACATTTTTCCAAACCAAGTAAGATTTAATTTTTCAATCCCGGTATTTTTGTCTTGAAAGGGCTTGAAATACATTTATTTCTGAAAACACGGATTAATTTTAGCCTTTTTTGTGACCTCGATTTTAAATGTCATAATTATTCCAAAAATCTACTCAATAAAAGAGATTGAAAATTTCTTTACACCAAACAATTTGTTAGCATTTAAATCTTAAAAACAAACAAACTTTAGTTATTTGTTTAAGAATCGAGGTTCAAACCAAATCCCGAGGTACCGTTCGAAACGAACCCACCGATTCTTCCCCCGAACTGAAGCTCTTTCTAAATTTGAGAGGTTTGCAGCCTTGATTCCTTATATATTTTTGTTCTCTCGCTTTTGGTAACCTTTAAAGTAGAGGTCCCGACATCTTGTTATTCATTTTGCAGTCTGTTTTGCAAAAAAATGATTGGGAAAATTCTGTTTGTGCTATTTTATTCGCTTTTTGTGAAAATACCAAGCCATTAATGTCTTTTAACATTATCATATTCACATTTAATTTATTTTTTGCATATTTAAGGATTGGAATTGTATTCTTTAATATTTTTTACATTACTCTGGAAAGTGTATATTAATTTCACCCAGAAGTTTGTATACTAGAAATATTCATTTCCGACCATAAATATATAATATGATTGATCAGGACGACGAGCTGAGTTCAATTTTGTCCGTGTCTCTGTCTGTCCGTCTGTTTTTTTCTCTACGCTGAACTAACCCTCCCCCAGTTTTGAAGTCTATCGAGCTGAAAATTTTGCAAAAATAAAAGTCTTCTTTTGCTGCACGCAACTAATATCGTCCTGAACCGGCCGGATCGGATGACTATATATCGCTATAGCAGCCTATAGGAAACGATCGGTCGGGAAAATAAGTCTTAGTGAGAAAAAAACTTTTTGTTTTCCATCGTAAGCGTCACCACCCTTAGCATATTAGTCTTACATGCTTCCACATAATACTGAACAAGTTTATCGAAATCGGAATGACTACATATCATGTGGTTGCCAGAGGAACGATTGGTCAAAAAACTAGCTCAGTGAGAAAACTTTTTGTTTCATTGTAGCGTCACCAATCGGGTAGATATTAGTTTTATATGCTTCCACACACACCAGAAAAATTGATCAAAATCAGATGCCTAGCATAAAGCTGCCATATAAACGGTCGGTCCGAAAACTAGTTCTAGTGAGGAAAACTTTTGCTTTCCATCGTATCTGTCCACCAATCTGGGTAGATATTAGTTTCATATTTTTTACAAATTTTTGAAAATGTATCAGAATCGATGACTATAGCATATAGCTGCCATAGGACCGATCGATCGGAAAATGTGTTTTACTAAGAAATGTTTTTTTATGGTATCAAATGCCTTATTTTCAATGATTTAAAATTTTTTAATATCTGATATCTATATCCTATATATAATTTCCAGGTTAAATCCACAGTTGGAGTAAAGTTTTCATGTATTAAAACTTCGGCACAGCCGAAGTTACTTTGCCTTCTCGTTTTTTGCTTCTTTTTAACACCTTTTCATTAGTCTGCTAGATAAAATTCCAGTTAAAAAAAAAATATGCCAAATCACGGTGTAGTAACAAAACAACTATTGTTATTCAGGCTGCATTTTTATCCAATTTCAAAATCAACAAACAAATTTTATGCCTTAGTCTTTGTACCCGTCTTTGTCTTCAAATAATTTCATTTGCATTTAACATATTTGTACGGTAACCTTCGCTCGCTAAGAACTTGCTGTAGTTTAGCAAAAGCTCTCAGCCTCTTTAGCCTAGCCACAACTTATTATTGCGTCGGGAACTTGAGGGTCTCAGTTGGTTTGGAGAGCCCTTAAATAGGTATTTATTGCAAGTTGACCGTGTTTAGCTCCCAGTTCAGTTATAAATGTTCTATAACCTTCCTGCTGAACTCATCATAGCCAATTTGAGTTATTATAATAAATCAGCATATATCAAGTATAAAGAAGTCATGTATAATATGAACAATATTTTAAAAGGCTTTTTACCGATACTATTTACTTTGCACATCTTTTTGAATATAAGCGAACTTGTTTTTAAAATTATATTTGTATAGCTTACTTACTTGGAGCGTTAAAAATTTAGAAATGTATCACTTAGTTCAGCAGAAACTATTTTTTGTGTTACTTGTTGAGCCCCTAGAGTTTTGTTAGTCAGTAAAAGAATAGTAACTTTAAAAAGGAAAATCGAGCAACGGTTTTTCTCGTACATCTCCAACCAGTTGATCTTGTGGAATCACCACAAGTTTTCGCTTTATTTGTCAACCCAGTTGAAATGTTGTTGATGTTGACGTTGAAGTCGAAAGTTGTGTGAAAGAGCGGCTTATGTGGCGTTTGGGCCAACGTAAAGCCAAACAATTTAAATTGCACAAAAGCGGGCTGCCAGCCACCACGTTGCTTTCTAATTTTAATTGTGGTTCTGCTGCTGCGGTTAGGCTGCTAAAGCCCGTATCCCTTGAACAAAAATGTAGGCGGACAGAACGGTAACCGCGCTGTTTGTCAAACAAATTAGCAAGCTGCCTAAGAACTTGTAGTTTAGCAAACTTTGTTACTTTGTTATTGCAGGGCAAACAATTTTTTTGCACAAATTCCTAATTAAAGTTGATGCTGCGGCGGCTATTTAAATGGCCACCGACACGGGCACCGGAACGGAACAAGGATGCGAAAATATGTCAAAATCAAAAGGAAAATTTGCTGGCCAACGCCGCGAACATTGATCGACTCGCTCGTTGCCAGTTGCCCATTTCATTTGGGCTAAAAAATTGTTGGCAACATTTTTTCAGTTTTATTGTTGTTGTCGGTGACAGCAGAAGCAGAAGGGAAAAGACGGAAGCAGCGGCTATGTGTCTTTTTCATACAGTTTGCTCATCAGTTTAACGTTTTCCCAAAGGAATGGGGGAGTGGCCGGGCCGTAACTTATGCTAGCCCATTTGCAAACAAGCCACTCGAACGGCTGCTTAACAACCGCAGCACAGTTTCAGTTTTGGTTTCCGTGACGAACGATTTGCAGGCTTAAACTCAATCAGCTGCAATTTGCATAATGCGGGCACAGCAAGGGGGCTTACACATACAGGGAGGGAAAGTGCAATTTTTGGGACCAAATTTAAGTTAAATGAAATCTGAACAAAATTGAAAATTATAGCCAGCTTATCAACAACTGAACTATTAAAAATTTGACCAAATATCTAGGCTAGCTGGCCCACTGTTCCTCTCT
>JAEIFT010000775.1:0-15000 GCA_018904225.1 Lordiphosa mommai
CACCCAGTAATATGTAAATCGCATTGCCAGAGTCAGCCCATAGCGGCAAGCAGTTTGCTCAGAGTCAGCATCTGCATTCGCATCCGCATCAGCGCCTCCATTGCCATTGCATTCGGTTATTTTCCTGTGGGTATATGCAAGGAAAATCTCCAAATATTTACATTTCATAGTTGCTCAAGAGTGTGAGAGAAGTGCAAGTAAGGCCCAATATGTTGTGTGGATAAAAACTATTAAGATTATATATGGTTGACATGGCACAGCTCTACAGTCACTGAGCCTCCTGCTCCCATGGTTCAAGTTGGCGACCGTGCAGCGCGACCTGACACATCATTTTGCCAGTAATCCTCCAACCCTTTGTCAACTATAAACTTTGGTAGTATTTTATACATGAAGCTTTTTATATTTGCGAAAAATTAAAATAAACTTGAAATAATACTTCACTGAACATATTCATAGGCTCTTTTTTTTCTGACTCTTTTCAGATCTACATCGACTGGGAAAATTTAAGGTAAGCAAACAGAATTTTTATATATTTAAGTATATTTTCTGAAAATTTCAATATACCCATATAAGGACGCTCCAAGGCTACAGACACATTATCTTCTTCTACACATGACTTAACTCCGGTGCATAGCTGTGGCCGCAACCAAAGTTTTCCAGTGTACAAGTTTTCGTAGAGAGGAGAGCAACAATTGCTAAATGCAGATAAAAAGAGAATCAAAAATAAACTAAACTCTGGTGCATAACTTGGACGCAACCAAAGCTTTTCAGTGTGCAAGTTTTCACAGAGGGGAGAGCAACAATTGTTGATTCAGATAAAAAGGGAATCAAAAATAATCAAAATTCTGGTGCATAACTATGGCCGCACCCAAAGTTTTTCAGTGTACGAGTTTTTAGAGAGGGGAGATCAACAATTGGTGAATGTAGATAAAAAGGGAATCAAAAATAAGCTAAGCTAGAATCGAAACAACAAAACTAGCAATTTAAAATTTATCATTAAGATGTAATTTTCGTTTATGCTTGGTGCACAACTATTGCCGCACTTCAAGAACGACAGACCAAAAGAAGAAGAATGCCCGCAAATTCTCCATCGGACTCATGTTAGAAGAACAGCCCGACCACTCCAAATCACTCACATTGTTGGCTTGAAACCATGTGCGCGTTTTATCGTATCTTATTTTTTATTCTCTTTTTATGTGCAATCACCAATTGTTGCTCTTCCCTCTCTAAATACTCGTACACTGAAACAATTGGTTGGCCTTAGTTATGCACCCGAGATTATCTTACTTTTTTAATCTTTAAAATTAATCTTTAAGATTATCTTACTTTATTAAGTGATGTTGCCGTATTCCAAATTCATGACGAGCTTATCATTTGATCGTTTTACACAAAACAATAATGAAAGTTTAAATCAAATAACTTCGAAAATTATTTCGCGAAGACTGCGTGAATTAAGGCCGCGTTGTATTTATTTGGGCAGTCTTATTTCATTTTGTAGTCGCGGCGTAAATTCACTCTTCAAAATGAATTAAGATCGCTCAGTTTTAATTAGCGCGGTATTTTTTCACGAGGTATAATTTCCATCCTCCGTCGAAAACATTACCTCGACCCATTAGAAGCTGTTTATGCTGCAGAGGGGAAACATTCTATGGTCCTGGAATAGACGACAAAAAAATGTACACATCTGTAAACTTATTCTTTTCAATGTCGGTGATCACTAGATCTCAAAAACGCTTTAACCAATTGATCTGAAATTTTCACACAACCTATATTCCTCAAGGTTGATTGAAGGAATAAGATTTCCAACAATAATTATTTTTTTTTTTTTAACAATCTTTCTTGAAATTTTTGTTCGAAAATTGATCCCAATTATCAACTTATTCACTAAAAGAAACACAAAATTTTTTTTAATTCTGATAACCGAACGAATAAGATCGCCATCACCGCAAATTTAATTTTTTTTTGGATGACCTTCAGGATATCTTTTAATATTTTTATGTAATCTAAGTGTCTTTATTATAATTTATTTATTTCTAGTTAAACTGTCTAACTTTAAGGATATCTACAAAAGAACGACAATAACTTTTTATAACAAACAAGGATGAGTGAGAGGAGAAACCAGACCGCTCGAAAATAAAAAGTGGTTCGGTACAGTGATTCACAGCGATTTGAAACCACCGGTTCGGTTCATTATATGGTTTTTGTAGCACGGTTTTGGTTCAAGGGGTAATATATTATAACGACTGATTTTGTTTTCAAAATTTTCCAACTTTCTAAAATAAATTCAAGGACATTTTTATTTATTTAACAATTTTGATTCTGAATAGAAATTTATTATATAGACTGAAATAGATCCATTATTGACTCGGTGAGCTGATCTTATTATATAAAGACAGAAGTGAAGGCTCAACCCATTAGATCAAAGATTGTCTTGACGAGCGAAAATGCCTAATACCCCAAACTATTTTGAAAAACAATGCGTATCAATTGCATTCCCAGTTATAACCGACAAAATGTCGGTTGGTCCTAGCAAAAGTAACCGTCAGTCTATACTCAAAACGAGATCTTTCTATAAATGTTAAATCGAGAACTTAAAGATACTGCAAAGGATAAATTTAGATTAAAGAGGAAACATTACCACTAACTTAGAATTATTTATAAATTCACATGAACAATATCGTAGTCTTTAGATCAATGGTGCCTAACGTCTATCAGGTCATTTTTGGTGTTGCGAGCAAACGAATGAATATATTATATTATGTTAACGAATGATTTCTTTAAAAAAAATATATAGAAGAGATTTTTCATATATCTATTGTTGCCTGCTCTTCGATATGCTTTTAGTGGGCACCCTATTTTGGTATAGGAATAAGATAAGTATTATCCCGTTCCAAACTCGGTTTCGAGCCAGTTTGATCCAGTTCCATAGTGTGGTTCAGAGCCATATCTCAAATGTTTATTAAGGTCATGATTTTTAATTTTGGTTTCTAGGTTGCTTGAATGGAGTTGGATATTTTAGTGTTTTTAAAGTAGCTCAGAGTTGGGATGCCGGAAATAATATCGATATATTGAAATATCGATATTTTTGTTGAAAAAACGATATATTATTATCTGTAAATTATACTTAATCGAATATATTTTGGTGATATTTTTGTTTTAGCGTTTGGTCCCACTGACGAAAGACTATATACAGCTGCCATAGAAGCGATCAGTCGAAAAAGGGGTCTTCATGAAGAACTTTTTTGATGTGGAACATCTGTAATTTCGGAACGGAAGTTTTTTTGGTAGAATTTTTTAAGTAAAAGTTAATTTCAAAATAACGCATAACGCGTAACGCATAAGGCTCACACGGAGACCGCATACACTCCAAGCAATCGCCTGGCTAACGTGACATTTCAATAAAACTGTTTGCCAACACTGTTTTCCAACACTGTTTTGCAACATTTTTTTAACACTGTTTTCCAACACTGTTTTTGATTTTCAACACTGTTTTCCAACATTTTTTTTAACACTGTTTTGCAACACTGTTTTCCAACACTGTTTTTCCAACACTGTTTTTCAACACTGTTCTCCAACACTTTTTCAACACTGTTTTCTTCCAACACTGTTTTCCAACACTGTTTTGCAACACTGTTTTCCAACACTGTTTTCCAACACTGTTTTCAACACTGTTTCCAACACTGTTTTCCAACTGTGATTTTCAACACTGTTTTCCAACTGTGATTTTCAACACTGTTTTCCAACATTTTTTTCAACACTGTTTTCTAACATTCTTTTTCAACACTGTTTCCAACACTGATTTTCAACACTGTTTTCCAACACTGTTTTCCAACACTGATTTTCAACACTGTTTTCCAACTGTGGTTTTCAACACTGTTTTCCAACTGTGTTTTTCAACACTGTTTTCCAAATGTCTTTTTCAACACTGTTTTCCAACACTGTTTTCCAACACTGTTTTCCAACACTGTTTTCCAACACTGTTTTCCAACACTGTTTTCCAACTGTGTTTTTCAACACTGTTTTCCAACATTTTTTTCAACACTGTTTTACAACATATTTTTTTCAACACTATTTTATAACGCTGTTTTCAAAATTGTTTTCTAACACTATTTTTTTGGCATTTCTCACGGTATAGTGTTAACCATACTCAATTTATTTTTTTAATGGAAGTGTTGTCTTATCAGATTCTTAAAGATTTTGGATTTTTATCAAAATCTGCGATGCGATATATTGCTATTGATAATTTGAAGTACATCTTTCTACACAGTTTCCCCTTAAGCAAACAATTTGATTGTGCGTTATTTAAAAATCAGTACCACGAAAAGTAATTCCCCTTCCCCTGGAGTGCCACCCACTGCTCCTTCTCCTTACAAATAAATAGTGGAAATGTCACTGTTTGGTTTTGATATTTGTTTTGTCTCATCATGATGGTTGTGCCGTGCCGTCCAGATGTTTTGATTCAGTTTTAATTCATTTCACTTTGGTGTCCCCGCAGAGTTTGGAGTTTGAGTACTCTGACGGTTATTGCCGAGCCATTGTTGTTGTTGTTGCTATTAAGAAAAACGCCTCCAAGAATAATCGACTAAAACGAGCGAGCAAACGAGAATTGGTTGCCAGTTGCCAGTTGTGTCCGCTTCCTTGGGCTTCACTTCGACATGCAGCCAACCAGCCGGCAATAAAAATATGATTGTATTTTCGCTTGAGTTGTTTTCATTTCTCGATGATGTCGAGGACCCTTCGGCAGGCGACCGCAACTTTTACCCCAATTCCTTCAGTTGCCGTTGCCGTCGCCGTTGCCGTTGCCATTTCCTTCCGCATACACAGAGCGCTGAGGGCCGTTGTAGTCGTCGTTGTCGTCTCCAACTGGACTGACCCATTGCATGGTTAAATCAACCGACCATTGAACCGCTGCTCCTCTTTTGGCCAACGTTGTTTTTGTTTCTCCTTGGGTTGTTTTGTTTTGTTTGCAGTCCGTCCGTCCGCCCACACACACAGACAGGAGTCGACTCGTATATCCCCATTTGAAATCAGGACGCTACATTACATTTTTCGTTGCCATTAATCGTGGGGCAAGCTGCCTGCCGCCTTCCTCCCTCCCTCCCATTTTCTTGGCCATCTTCTTTTCTCATATTTACTCGAGTGATGTAATTTTTGAATAGCTTAAGGCTTTTCAAAATGTTTAGCATGGCAAATCCTTTTTAAACATCGATGCCAACTCTGGCTCCGACCACATCCACATCCACATCTTGTGTGCGGTCGAGTACTTTGCATATATGCAAAATTCCACATTATTGTTATTAATAAATCATAAATTAAATGTTTCTGCTCAGGCTTAGTCGGGCAGAAGTTTTGCTGCCTGCTGCTGCTTTCACATTTCTTTTCCCATTCGGAAATTGAAATTAGCATAATTCCGGTGTATGAAATCAGGTTCGGTTTATATTTGGAAAATCGACGCACGTATCAAAATTACATGAATTCGTAATAAAAACTACTGTCAGTTCGCATCACACAACTTTCCATCATTTTGTGGCCCAAACGATGAGATGGATTTGAGTTGGGTGCTGCTGCTGCTGTTTGGCGTCACTTCTTGTAAATCCATTGCAGGTATTATACACTCAACAAAAAATCGAAATTTGTTTTCTTATTTTCATTGAAAAAGACTTTAAAAAGATTCCGAAAAGTGAAAGTAAAGTTATGAGCATAATTTTTAAAATTTTTTATGTTTTTAAAATCTAGCTGGATAATAAGAAAAAATAAAATAATGCCTGATTTAAATATGCATTTGCTACAATGACCCGCGTTTAATTAAAAAAAAAACCGCTGCCTGCGTCGCCATTATTTATGGCAGCGACTTTGTCCAGCGGTTGGATCTTGTGTGCGTTTAAGAGAGGAGACTGGCTGCTGTCATTGAAAAAGACTTCAAAAAGATTCCGGAAAAGTGAAATGAAAGTAATGAGCAAAAATTTAACATTTTCAACCAACTCCAAGGGTCGTTATCTCCAGTTTATGTTTTTAAAATCTAGCTGGATAATAAGAAATAAAATAATGCCTGATTTTAATATGCATTTGCTATAGTCTACAATGACCCGCGTATAATTAAAAAAAACCGCTGCCTGCGTCGCCATTACTTATGGCAGCGACTATGTGCAGCGGTTGGATTTTGTATGCGTTTAAGAGAGGAGAGTGGCTGCTGTCAGCAAGGTTAATGTTGCTCATTTTACACAATCCTTGTTAAGACAATTTGATTGGAATAAATCAAACTTGCTTGAATCAGGGCTCGAGCAAGAAATGATTAGTTTGATTGAATAAAACTCAACAGTTTTATGCAAAGGCAAGTTTTTTCGGGTGTTGATTGTGTACGAACGTTTTGCAATCACCCGAAGCCCTTCTCTGGCACACACACAATACCACAAAGAAGACTGGTAGATCTTACAGAAGAATATGTACAAAAGGTTCTCAGCTTTATCTAGAGTTCTGATAAAGCTGATAAACCAACTGCTAGTGGTTGAAACACAGCTTGTTAGCTTAGTGTGCAAAATAATTGAACATTTGCTTATTTGATTTTGGTCGGAAAATGGAGAAAGCATTTAAGCCCAAACATTGTTTTTATGGGTCAAATATTTGGAAACAAATTCTTTAACTTATAAAAATCCACCCCAAAGGTCGGAAAATGGAGGCCCAACATTATTTTTAAGTTTATCCCTTTCGTAATTCGGTTTGAAAGCTCAATAGCCCAAATAAATGGAAAATATATCATTAATTTGGGAAAATACCCCAAAGATCCGGAAACTGCAAGATCAAAAACCCGATCTATGTGAAATTTGGTGTATAAGCTCTTTGAGTCAATTAAGTGGAAAAAGTATATTAGCCTTTAGGGAAAATCTAAATCAAAGGTCGAGAAATAGAAGGTGCAGGTGTGGGTTTAAGTTCAATCTGTATGCAATTTAGTTTGCCAGCTCTCTAGGGGCTAAATAAATGAAAAACTAATTTTAAAAAGCCGAGCTTCTCTTTAATCTCTTGGCTCGTATGTCTGTTAATTTTCGCTCAAGAGAAAGGGACCTACAGTTTAACACCGAATCCGAACGGCAAAGTTTTTTGTAAAACTAATTTTATAATTTAAAAATATTCACTACCAAAGTCGGGAAATGGGGCGTATAAGCACAAACCGTATTTATTTTTTTTTTTTTTTATTTTTTTTAATTTTTTTAATTTTTTTTTTTAATATTTTTTTTTTATTTTTTTTTTTTTTTTTAATTTTTTTTATTTTAATTTTTTTTTTAATTAAAATTTTTTTTTTATTTTATAATTTTTTTTTTTTGTACAAAATTCGGTTAAAAGCTCTGTCCTGATTTATATAAAATTCGTTTGGTACGCCTAATTGGCCAGATAAACTAAATCTCTTTTGAAGATCTGCTTTTTTTTCTTTTTTTAAGGGCCATAAATCTTACTGAGTCCGTATTAGCATCGGTTTGCAAGAGTAATTCTTCTTCGAATTTCGAGGATGATGTTGTTCTCACTAGTTATTGTTGTTCCCTGATAGACGAAATCCTTTACAACCTTTAGGTTGTGGCCTTCCCTTGCCACAGATTGTTCAAGACGCGTAAGACACTCCGCGCGTGGCTAGTTAGTACTTCGTCTTGTTCTCGTTTACCGTTAGGCCCATCAGCTTAGAGTGCATCGCAATATGGGCATTTCCGCAGAAAAGTCTACCAAGACCAAAAAATTAAAAGTTCATTAAAAGTTCTTTCTTACTTGATTTAGAAAAAGTAAATATGCAAATTATTTTTTAATTAATGAGTTTAAGCTTCCCCTTTGTACAGATAGCGATATATCGGGCTAGAAAAAGGACAAATTTACGTTTTGGCCAGTTTTTCAGTGCATTTTCTCTTTTCGATTTACACACTCTCAGAGTCATTAAGCAGTTCCACTCTTTTCGCAAAATTTTAGCTACAATTAAAAATGATTTTTTTGTTGGGTTGAATAATTTAAGAAAAATTTTCTTCACCTAAAAATTGCCAAATGAAATTTAAGTAACGTCACGTCAGTAACGTCACGTCAGATATAAAGAAGCTAATAAAAAAGAACGAGAAATGAGATTTATATTTGGTAAATTGGAAAATAAACTTATATTATTCTAAAAACTCTCTGAAAAAAAGTTTCATACAAAAAGAGTTTCTCAATTCGCAGAGTTTGGCAATTTTGTAGTCCGAGTCGAAATCCACTTCCGTTTTAAGTAACGTCACGTCAGGGGCATATTTTACTGGTTTCTTTGAATCCTCTGGGTCGATTTTGTAATTTTTTTTCTAAATAAAGTGCTATTGAATTACTACCAAAATATAAAAAAAAAATTTTTAACTTGTCTCTTTCATATTTTTTTTTAATATTTTATCGTACGAATGTCACGTCACGTCAGAAAAGAAATGCCCATATCTGAAAATACCTGCTTGTCTGCATTGTGTTATTTATTTTTTTTTTTTATTTTTATATTTTATTTTTTTATATTTTTTTTTTATATCTTCTTTTTTACCTTTTATTTTTTTATATTTTATTTTTACATTTTATTTTTTTTTTTTTATATTTTTGTTTTTTTTTTTTTATATTATTGTTTAAAATTTTTTACCTTTTTTTTTTAATTTTTTTTTTTTTTAATATTTTGTGTTTTTTTAATTTTTATTTTTTTTTTATTTTTTTTTATTTTTAAAATTTTTTTATTTTTAAAATTTTTTAAAAATTTTTTATTTATTTAAAATTTTTTTTTATTTTAAAATTTTTTTTTTTTTTAATATTTAAAAAAATTTATTTTTTTTTTTTTTTTTTTTTTTTTTTTAAACTTTTTTTATTGTCGATTTTTTGTTAAAAAAATTAATTTTTTTTTTTTTTTTGGTGTACGGTTATAGAGAGGTGTATGATATTTTGCGATTGAGCTGTCCAAATGCGCCTTTTAATGTAATCTCTTACGGATTTGTTTTGACAGGCGCACTCTTTTCTCTCCCAAAGTAAGTACGAATCCCGTGATGCGGGATGGCTGCTGGCTGGCTGAATGTCCTGTGTCTGGGTGTGGGATTGTGTTTTCCAATGCATATGAAATGGGTGTGTGGATAAGTGTGGATGGGTGCTTTGCTTAGGTATGTATATATATATGCTCATGTTTCATCATAAATATTAGATTACTCAAGCGTATGTAATTTATTATATTATATTTGGGAGGGAAGAAAAAAAGATCCTTTTTTTTTTATTAAAGTTATTGAATGGGCAAAAACGAAGTAGAGATGAAGGACAAAGGAATGTAACGTCTTTATTGTTGAGCAGGGTATTACGGTCCCTGCTCGAATAAAAAAAAACAAAGAATTTTGTTCGTCTTGCGGTACTAAACTGTGGACTAGCACTTTACAACACTGCGATCTGTGCAATAATAAGCTTTCTTGAAATTTGAAGAAGTTTACTGCATTGACTGTTCCCTTGGTCTCTGGCGTGTTGTGATGATTTCAGGCTTCGTCTGATCTAAAAATAATATATATATATATATATACGGGACCAACTAAGCCGCTCAATGTATACCCACTTGACTGCAGCGCTCCTTCTTGTTAGTAACAACCCAGTCAAGAAAAGTAGAAAATAATTTCAAAGAGAAAATATAAGCAAGAGAGACCCTTAAGACTATTTTCTCATTCGTTTACAGACTCAAACGGAAAAGTTGATTGATCTATTATTGCCTGACCATTGGTCGGCACAACCTTTCCATGTCTCTGTGATTTGTTTTGTTGGCCCCGCCGTAAGCCAACAAAGCTGCTTAGGTGCAGCTCCTTCTCCTCCTCCTCCTCCTCCTCCTACTCTTGTGTCCCTCTTCAGCTGACATTTCAACTGACAATTTGAAGGGCCTTTGTCATGCAAAAAAGGCAAAAACTGCAGCCACGCCCACAAAAAGCACAGACAAAAAGCATCCACTCTATAAATTGTAAAACTATTTTCAATAACAGCACACAACAAGCATCCTCCATGCTTGAGGTTTTCCACTCTCGGGCACGGGCTCTGATTATTTGCCTTCTACTCACCTTGGCACGCCGGGCAATTGCCGTAGTCTTTGCCTTCTTCTTCTTCTTCTTCTTCTCATTTCTTTTTACCAGGTAAAACTGGCAGATGCTGCACCCACAATTGCTTGTGTTCTACTTCCCTTTTAGCAAATGGTTTTTTGTCTTTGCCCGGCTCTCGACTTTGGGCAACTTCTTGAGAGTACTTTTTTCCCCCGTTGTTTTGGTGTGGGTGGGGTATAAACTTTGTTTTTTTTTTTTGTCTTTTCGTAATTTAGCATATTTCTGCAGCATTTTGCTGTTGTCTGTCGTCTACCTTGTCGTTGTCGTCGACATCCTCGTTGTCTGTGCTGTGTTTTAAGTTTTGCTTTACCGTTTGCGGTGTGCAAATGCAAATTGCTTGGCTTGCATATTTTCCATCCTTTTTTTTTTTATGAGATGATGTTGCTGAAGTGCGACCAGCCGCGTTGATAGTTTTATTATTTGTATGCACATAGTTTAGGCTTCTTTGGTTTAGATAACCCGGTACTTAGTATCGCGTGGCATACCGACAAACAGTGGTCAAGCACAATGCACTTGAAAGTCAGCTAAGATGCTGATTTGTAATCAAAATTGTGGGGGTTGGAATATTAATTGGGCGAAGGATAAAGGAATACAAGGGCTCTCGTCTATATCAGAGTGGAAAGCCAAAACGCAATTTTAGTTATTTCAGTTTGTTAGGAGGAGGGAAAATGCTATAAATGGCTTATTTTACCATTTTTATGCAAGTTTTGTGGGTTTTTAAGGAAGATAGTCAATTTTTTATGCGAGTTTTAGTGCATGTAAGTCGGGGTTGTGAAAAATTCCACCCCAAAGGGGATTGTTTTTTCTTCAATTTTATCCAACTGTCTTTATATCCCGATTGTAAGCAAAGTATACGGAATAATTGAACACGTTTTGTCCAAATTTTGGAAATCCACACACAAAAGAAATGACCAGAATAATTAAAATATTTCGAAAAATTATTATTATAAGATTGAAAATAATTATTATTATAATATTGGGAATTATTATTATTATAATATTGGGAATTATTATTATTATCATATTGGGAATAAAAATTATTATAACATTGGGAATAATTATTATTATAATATTGGGAATTATTATTATTAAAATATTGGGAATTATTATTATTATCATATTGGGAATAAAAATTATTATAACATTGGGAATAATTATTATTATAATATTGGGAATAATTATTATTAAAATATTGGGAATAATTATTATTATAATATTGGAAATAATTATTATTATAATATTGGGAATAATTATTATTTTAATATTGGGAATAACTATAATATCGGGAATAATTATAATATTGGGAATAATCATATTTATAATGAAAGTAATGGGTTTATTTATAATAAGGGAATAATTATTATAATGAGAATCATAATAATTAGAATAATGAGTATATTTATAAAAATAGGAATAATTATATTAAATCAAGGCTGGAAACCGGTCCGTAACCGAACCCCTAGGAATCGGTTCGGTTCGGGTTTCTTGAATTGGCCGAGCCGGACCATAAAACGAACCTTCTACAATTTTGATCCGTCGAACCTGAACCCGAACCGAACCACTTGTTCAAAAAAAAAGGTTCGGTTCAAGATATTAAGTAATTTTTTTTACCGGAAGAAATTCTCGATTTGGTTATTTAAAATATGATTTTAAATGACTTTACCACTGACTGTAAAAGGGAAGTTTATAAGAACAATAGAAAGCAAGGAACAGATGTGAAATATAAAATCGGTCAATAATGTTATAGATTCCTTTGAAAATTGCCCAAGAGAACATACACCGAAAATAATTTAATAATTTGGAAATGTCTTTAAAAAATATTCTTTTAACTTAGTTGTACGAGCATTTTGAACACTTAAATCTGTTTCTTCTAATATAAGATTTAGTAGAAATGAGCAGTTTCGAAAAAAGATATCCGGACTTAAATCAATCCCAATAAATGTTAGTTGATGGTGGATTCCAGATTTTATGAAACCAAGGTACAATTAGGATCGACTCGTACTGAAAAATTTTAATCCGAAGTTCGGGACTTGAATTAACTTAAACAAGGCAAGGTCGCCTATTTAATATTATATAATAATAGAAAAAGATTCCTCACTGGTTCGAACCTCCGAACCGAACCTCTTTCAAAATTTCGGAGGTTTGCAGCCCTGTATTAAAGAAAATAATTATTTCAATAGGCATAGTCATAATAATGGAAAGAATAATAATTAAAATTATGGAAATAGTTTCAATAAAGGGAATAATTACAATAAAGGGAATTATTTCAATAAAAGGAATAATTACAATAAAGGGGAATAATTACAAGAAAGGCAATAATTACAATAATGGGTATAATTATAATAATGGGATTAGTTAAATTATGTTTATAATGGGATTAATTATAAGAATGGAAAAGTAATGGGAATTATAATAATGGGATTAATTATAAGAATTAATAATAATAATGGGAATAATTGTCAGGCCTGTTTCGGTTTCGACAAAATTGATTTTGATTTGGTATATGTATTGTTTCGTAAAACTGACGGTTTTAAGCGATTGATATCGAATACGTTGAATTAAAAGATAGAACAAAATTTATAGATTAATACCGATTACGTTGATCGTTTAATAGAAAAGTGACTATGTAACACTTTTGATTTCACTTTAGCCAAACATAATAATATTTAAAATAATGGAAATAATAATAACTAAATAATAATGGGAACAATAATAATTATAATAATGGGAATATTGATAATAATCGGACTTATTATAATAATGGGAATAAATTATAATAATGGGAATAAATATAATAATGGGAATAATTATAATAATGGAAAAATTTGGGATACGGTCGTTGTTCAAGGTCGTGTTGTTCTATAATGAAAACACAGGTTTTTTTAAATAAAAAAATACGTCAAGGCACATAAAACACTTAGTTTCTTAATAAATAAGAGCAGGTCAACAACTATAATGAAAAAATATTAATAATGGAAATGATTTTAATAATGGGAATAATTATAATAACGGTTTGAAAGCTAAGTTTGAAAAATAATTAGGCATGTGATTTTTCGATTTTACAAAACGCATCCTCAAGTTCACAAAAAAAGGGGCGAGGGATAAGCAAACGTTATTTATGACAGTTATTTCACAACTCACAATCCCATTCCCATCCCATACGCAATTTTAAACATTTTTCTGTTATTTTTTATTTAATTTGTAATTTAAGCTTTTTAAGCCTATCTTGACCAAATAAATGGCAATTGAATTTTCTAATATTTAGTAAAATCCACCACCAAGGGCGGAAAATTAAGTACGGGGTTGGTTTCAAGGCTCTAAGAACCAAATCAATCTGAATTTTATTACACATTTTGACAAAAATTCATTCCCAAAAATGAAAAATGGGAATGCAGCACTGGTTCAAGGACAATTATTATTTTTGAGCCGATATATATGATATTCGATTAGCTAAATGGGTCAAATATAAGTATAAAAATTATTTTCTACTTTGGGAAAATCCATTACCAAGGTCGTAAAAGTAAAGGTCGGGAGTGGGTGGGTTCAAGGCCCTAAGGTAATATTTGATTTTTGTATATTTTTTCTTTGCCACTTGCAAAAATCCAAGGTCGTAAAATAAAGGAAAAAGTTGGACAAATGAGACAATTATGTTGAAATTTGCAAAAAACCATTTGAATTTGGTGGAAAATTAACCCCAAAGGTAGGAAAACAGAAGGTTCAGGAAAGTCTGAAAATTTGTAAGTTCTGAAAGGGGAAAAAATAAAAAAAACTTGTTAAATAAAATAGAAACTGACTGAAAAAAAACCATATCATTTCATTATACGTTTATAAATCGTGACTGCTGGCCCCCCTTTATGTTAAGTCTCTAAAATGCAAAGTCAATCGGATTTGTTAACCAAGTTGAAAACTGTCAGTTAAGGTGAACCATGAGAAGAGACATGATCTGCATACAAGGCTTCAAAACTTGGCTACTAAAATATGCCCCCCCCCCCAGCCGTGATCCCTTTGCCCGTACCAACAACAATGAGAGCTAGAGAAGAGAACTGAGCAAAGTTGTGCACCAAGGCGAATAGACAAATAAAAATTTGTAATGAAATTTTGTTCGCTGACATTTCGAAAAATTGCTTTTTAACCTTTGTACGCTGTGACTGCTCCGACTGCTACGACTGCTCCAACTTCGTGTGTGTGTGTGACATGCTAGACGTATGTTTAAAAAGGGGCGAGGGGGGGGGGGTGTATCTTTCATGCAGTTAGGTTGCCTCCTGCCAAGCAAAGTTTGTGTGCAGTTGCGAAAATCTGTAAGCCAAAAACTCTGGTGACATGCTTTTAAGTTTTGTCGGGCCGGCGCATGCAGATTATTATTAGGTTGTCTGTCAGGTGAGTTACCCCCACCAAGAAAGTTTTGCTTAGTTGTCCAGTTGTTGGGCTATAAGTTTTGTTCTAACAAACCAATTACTCGCACCAATTTCCAAGCCATCGCCAAGGCATGATGTCATGATGGAAGAGTTCGAGACAAAATACAAATACGACTTTGAGTTACTTTTTCATTATTTTGCCAAGGAGTTTGTCCTTTTGCGTGTGAGATACTCTCTCACTCTCTGTATGTGTGTGTGTGTGTGTGTTGCAATGTTCAAAACATTGGCAGATGTCGCCGCACTAGCAAAAGTTACAACCAAAGGCAGGGAAATTGGGGATGCCGTGTGTACACATGCCGAGACAAGACATGCCAGCCAAGTCAGCCAGCGAGGCAGCTGGGCAAAAAAAAAAAACACCAAAAGATGTATGAAAAAGTTGCTACAAGTTTTCTTCTTTTCTATTTTTATTTTTTTCTATTTTTTTCCCCCTAATTTTTGCTCTTCTTTCTCAGCTTACCGCATGTGCTCACCGAATACCCAAAAATGTTATGTTT